>CAJNJA010004626.1:4843-18039 GCA_905231915.1 Symbiodinium necroappetens | reverse complement strand
AAGGTTGTAGTTTGGGGGCTGGGAGGCTGCTGGCTAAGAGACTCAGGGTTCTGAGAGAACCTGCGCTTCAAGATCTGGGTGTAGGGTTTGGGGTTTAGGGTTTAGGGTTTAGGGTTGAGGGTTTAGGATATAGGATATAGGGTTTAGGGTTTATAGAGCAAGATTCTGACCTCGGAGCACAAGCCGACGCTGTGTAGAAAGACACATTGGCATGGTGAAAGGCAAGCTCCAAGCATTTCAGTATCAGCCCCACTCAACCGTCGAGCATGGTAAGACAGGAGCCACGATGAACTAGAACCCAGTTCTTCCTCGAGGATGTCCGGTTGCCCGTTATACTTGCGAAGAGCACCCCAGCAACCCCTAGTCTATTCATATAGGCAGAGTGATAGATATAGTGAAGATCCGAAGAATCGAGCCGTGTCCCTGCGGGTTCTCGACTCTCGAACAGGATGCTTTCTGGAAAGACCGGGAAGTCGATGGCAAGCCGGAGGAGCTAAGCTGCAGGTTAAAAGCTTGTGCGCATGGTCAGTTGAACTGGAGTTTCAGGGAATTCAGGGCTTGAGGCTTTGTGGCTTGAGGACAACTTTCGCATGTAGGGCTTTCGGCTTGCAGGGTTTAAGATGTTTACCGCAAGCTTAGTATGGTGGTGGGGCTTCGATCCCACGAAACTACTAATTGGCACACCCTTGCCTTGTTTTCAGCTCGGAGTACGTGTTTTTCATCCCTGAATAAACAAATGTCCGGCTCCAGTAGAGTAGAAAATGTTTGAAACCCTGGGCAGAAAGTTGAGGTTCTCCTTTCTGCTAGTGATGAACTGCCTCTGGAGATTTGTTTCAGGGTCATCCCTTTTCCCTTGGCTCTTTGCCTTGCCTTTTGTGCACCTTGTTTGACTATGCGTTTGAGGTTTAGGGCTTCGGGACTGCTGCGAGGCAGGACTCTTTGTCGGTTGGAGCTTCAAGACCGCGGCCGCACTGACGGTGCGCTCGGGCGGCGTGTTCAATCGCTGACGTGGGCTCCCAGTGCGGTTAGGTAAGCCAACTGCAGTTTGCGATGCCTGGATCCTGTTGTGAATTCCTATCCTGGTGCATCGTGTGTGAATGCATACAAAGGCAATTAAATACCTATACATACACCTAAACATAACAGGCATCCTAGGTGCTGAAGCGGACAGAAATGGGGACTCAGCGATAGAGCCGCACTCGGACGACCCAATATGCGGCATCTTAAAATGCACTTGAGGTAGCTAGGTTCGGGCTAGGCCATGGCCAACAAAGTTTGGCACCACATCCTGAACCCCACACCCCCCCCCCACAGGGCAAGTTCGTGTAGAACTTAAAACTCAGCGCTGAACCGCTGAACCGCGGCACCCGAAGCACCAGGTAAAGGAACCCCAAACCCCAAACAACAGCCCTGTTCATTCTCGTGACTTGGGGCAAGAAGGCATAGTGCAGTTGTGGAAATGCTCAGCTCTGTATCGCCCGTGGAATCATGAGGATTCCCATGCGTCGTGCGGTTTACCCGGTCCCCCTGCCCCTAAATCACTCCTAGGCCCCTAAGCTCACAGTAGTCACCAAAATTCACAAATAGGCTGACGGGCGGAGAGTGGATCTCGGTGAGGAGAAGACCCCAAAATTAGCAAGCCTCTAGCGCTAGGAGTCTTTGTCGTTGTGAACCCCATGCCTCGCCTGGAGTGTCCGAGTGTGAGCCTCGAAACAAGAGCCCTATAGGTAAACCCTAAACCCTATGCCCTAAACCCTGACCCGAAAAAGGAACAACACTTCCACGTCCAGGCCGGTGTGTTCCAGAGCTGGTTGGGTGGCCTGGTGTCCAAGCGCTCGGGACCCAGCTTCTTGGTGCCAGGGTACTATATGATACTCTATATATATACACACATATATATATAATCATATATATATATTACTATTGTAGGCTACTTCAAGGATTCGGCCATAGTGCAACAAGGGGCTCATACATTTGGTGCTAGGGTTTCTTTCCTGTCCCTTTTTACACTATCTCGGGCTAGTTTCAAAACCATTCTTGAGGTTTGTGTAAATGGTGCAGAGTTTAGTGTGTTTAGGGCTCAGGGCTTATAGGGTTTACGTACTCCGTGTGCCTGGCGGTCAGGCTCCATTGTTTTGCGGTCTCCTACGCAGGCATCGAGATTGTTTGCAGTGTGCGGTAGCTGGCCATAGCCACAGAGCAACCTGCACTCTAAGGTCTTAAACTCCAAAACTTTATGACCAAAGCCTATACTATACCCGCAAATAGCAAAACCCTGCACCCTCAATCTTGTTCGGGCAGGCAGGAAGGAAGAATCTTGAATGGGCCAGGGAACTCGGCTGAATGATCCTATGCCTGTGCCTTCCGAGGCCTCTCCACGGTCGTGCGGTCTGTGGCGTAGAACCGGCGAGCTTGTGGACTTCGGGTGCTTCGGGTTTGGGGATTCTGAATTTCAAAAGAAGCAGGGCGTATGTAAGGGATTTGCTTAGTGCTTCGATTGTTGGGGGGGGGGGGGGGGGNNGGGGGGGTTAAAGTACATGCTACTTCCTAGCGAAGGGTGCTTCATTTCTTAGCTTGGCTTTGGTTTGACACTTCCCTCGGCCATTTAGGCTGTAGAAACGCCACCAACACGTATAGCTTTCCCTAAAGCATGCTTCCGGCGACCTTGAAACCCCAAAACACGGAACATACCCTTGGGAAGCCCGAAATGAGACGTCTGACTGGTCTTGGGTGCGTGGATACCCCTGCAGTCCTTAAGCTATCGTTTCCTGCACAGTGACTGCACCGTAATGCCAAAATCCTGCAGCAAACAAACACCCCGAACCCCGAATCGACTTTCAATGCTGGGAGGATTTGCAGCATACTAAGCACATAGAGATGATGATGGGAACTACGCAACTATTATGCAGGCTGTCATGGCTGCGTGCAAAGCCGAGCTTAGAGCAGTGGCTGAGATGCATGGTCTTGTCGGGTTCAAGATTCCAAGGGCATGGGTTTAGGTCAGCAAAGGTTTTAGGGCCTTGAGACTCCATCCGGGCTTCGAGTCAACCGCCGGCGGGGCAGTTGCATTGAGTCACCTAGAGGCACCTAGCGCGAAGTCGTCTTATACTCTGGCGGGCAGCGCGAATCGTCACGTCAGCTTCAAGACGATCTTTCGGCAAGGGGGGGCTGCGTCAGCACGGCAGGCAGTGCCTGTCACTCCTGATCGTCTACTTCTTCGGAGATCTCGTGCGGGCCCTCGGGTGACGTTACGAGCATGAGTGAAATAGAACTCTCGCCGAGTGGCGCTGAAGATCATGCAGGCAGATGCATTTCAGTCACAGTTTCCGGAACAGTCCGATCTGAACACTTCAAATCTCAAAGCCGTGGTGGAGGCCTCAGGCTTTGCATGGGTGCAGTAAAACTTCGGGCCCCAGGCCTATGTAGTCAGCTTGCAATGTGTTCAATGCGCTGAACCTTCCCCCCAAATCTGAAACCCACAACCTTATAAGCTAAACTACAGATCGAGACGTGCATCAGGTCCTAAGGGGCTTGGCCTTTGACTGGATCGTCGGCGCGGCTGCCATCGTCGTCGCCTTAAGCGTGCAGGCCTGGTATGTCCAGCTGTTGAGGGTTTAGGGTTTAGGGTTTGGGCTGGCTTTAGCAGTTCGAGGTTGGTATATGCAGTTTAGGTTTCGAGCCTACTCCCGAAAGCCTCCGAAATTCCCAGATCGACAACCGCACAGAGAGCACTGCTGCACTACTGCTGGTGGAAGGTTAACTCACTGTATTATAAGCCAAAGAACAAGAAGCACGCATCCCGAATAGTTGCACGTTGGCGAAAGACGTGGCGCACAACCACAATGTCACTTGCATCAACTTAATTTGATATACACTTGGAAGCAGTAGGCTTCAGATGTTACCAAGCCTATAGCGCACAATAGCTGGGTTGTCATGCATTTACAAAAGCCCATATCTTCATGCTCGATTCGCTGCATGAAGCCCTCTCTCTCTCTACTTCCATACGGTCTGCGAGTTGAGGAAAGCTGAAAGCCTGGGTATTGCTACAATATCGTTTTTGGTTTTGGCAGATGCCAATGTTCTGGCTGCACCCGGAGACAGGAATGATGAGGCAAAAATGTTATGTTCGACGCGCAAGGAGGTAAAACACCGGTTCGTGTGATGAGGGGGGGGTTCATATGAGCTCATGTTGTAGTTATATAGGTTTAGAAGCAATCCCCAAAGTCAAGATATTCTTGCTATGCTGCTTACACCTGAAGATCCTGAGCCGTGCGAGCCGTGAAGATCCCAAGGTCTGAATGATGTGGGAGTTTCAGAAAACTAGGGTACCTTATTTTGGGGCCTTTATAATAAGGAGCCTACTATTTAGGGTACTGTATTAGGGTCCCCTATTTTCGGAAACCCCCATGTGCATTCGGGCCCCCAAGCCGCCCAAGCCCAAGCCTTTCAGCCTCGGAGTCCGGGAAGCAGTACAATATACGAAAACATGCTACTCCAATTCTTAAAAGACGACTCAAACAACATGTTTCAGGTTTAAAACGGTTTTAAAGCCTCGGGGAATATCGAGAAAGTCTCGAGCATTGCGTGCCTGTTGCCAGGTCTTCACCTTGGCTGGGCAGCGGCGTAAAGAGGTCACTGTTCGACAGAGAGCTTAAGGTTAGGGTTTAGGGTTTAAGGTTGTTTAGGGCTTTGGGTTTAGAGGGTTGGGTGGACGAGGGCACTGAGATTGAACTCTGGAAACTTGAGCCACACGGCTGGAGCTTATGGGTGCCTAATTTTATCGAACTTGTGACGCTAATCTTCGATCGTTGAGTCGTCCAACGGCAATTACCTTACATTACTTTCATCCACTCCTCAGATGGCTGTGCGTGCAAGCATGCCTACTCAAGTGGCTGTTGCGGGTACTAGGTCAGAGTCAGGAAACGATCACTGTGCCTCCGCAAACACCCGAACCTTGCATTCGCCCAGCCCTACTCGGATATTGGAATGAGTGGGGTTCTGTGATCTAGTCGAACGGGTCGCTACGGTTGATGTTTTTTGGGTTGCTGTGACATTGAGAGCTTCGGTCCTTCTGATTATTGTCATCACCAATGTCACTGGACGAACGTCATCAACCTTTGACAGCAGTGATGTCAGTGCAAACGATCAACGGTCTTCTTTCTCTGCCGTTGCCGGGAAGTCTTATACGGTAATAAAGTATAGTTGTATGACAATGGGACCAGTACGCAGGAGGCGGCACGTGGAGAATTATATCAGAATCGGAGTGTCTGGCCGTGTTACCAACAAGAGTCTCATGCTTGTGCTGGGAGTGTTCAATGAAGTCCAGACCAGCCAACGTGCTGGACTGTCTTATCCAACTCTCGCAGCCTCTTGAAAAGTGCCAGCTTTACCAAAGATCAACTGCAGCAGGAGGTTCTTTAAAGCAGCTAGGCCCTGAAAACCCCCCGTCCTGGGTACTTAGCCGACTTAGCCCCACTCCAAAGCTTAGCTTAAAGCCTGCACGCTTTCGAGGTGTAGGGTGCAAGATCCAGCGACCAGCAACACAGTTTAGCTACCGATCGCTTGGTGCCAGGCATCCGGCTGAAGGCATGCTGGTCGCGAAGAGGGGCAGTTGCATGAAGCCGGCTTTAGGCATAATTACTGTGGCCCTGGATGTGCTACGATTTGGAAACTATTCTTACGATAATGTCAGGATTCGTCTTACGTTTCAATCCTGCACGATTATCACTTATGAAGTCTAGGATTGACCTGATAGTTTCAACTTCTCAGAAGCACGGGCAAAAATGGAGACCTGGGCACCGCATATCGCTCGCGGAGCGGTAGGCTCCAATGCGATCAGAGCACTTCTTTCCGGCTCTGACCCTCCCAGCGTTGGCCAAAGTCAGCGCAGAGGAACTGTTTGCCCTTATGAGTTTAGCGTGTAGGGTTGGTTGCAAGGGCCTGTGTGCCTGTCGGCAGATTGATTTAGTGCTCGCTTAGTCGTGTGGACACTGCAAGTATCGCACTCCTTCAGGGTACACAAAATGTCTCAGAGTCTAGGAGGTCAGGTAGTTGGAGGGTTTTGAGTTCGGAGGCTTGGGTCTAGCCTGACATTGTATGATTCCAAATCTTGCAGCTCCAGACGGTTGAGATTGACTATCCTCTTTCGCAGAGGTGCGCAGCACTTGGTTGCGCGCTTGTTGTGGTGAACCAGCTGGGGTGCTTCGCCGTGCCGCAGACATGCGCAGAAACGACAAAGCCCTTATCAGAGACTTGTCATTGGCAGCAGGAACCTGAGCTCGAAGGATTAGTCTACTCGACTCGAGATGAAACGCAACTCTGTGATTGTGAATAGGCCTGTGGACCTTAGCAGTCCCTCTACGTTTGCGGCATGATAGACCCGAAAGCAGATTCCAACTTAAGCTGCGCAAGCGGGATTTGGGCGCGTCTTCAAGCTAGGCCTTGCATGTTTTTTGGTGCTGCGTACCCTGGCATCCTGCACTGCTACGGAGTTGAATCTGTCATGTCCCGTCACGATCTCCAATCTAGAGAGCAGTGTCATCTTTTGGAAAGTGCAACCCACCTGACCTTAGAATTAAAGTTCATGTTGTGGCTGAGAAAGCTTCCTTCCATCAGGGTCCGCTTGGAGCCATGGTGCACGAGTCGGATACATCAAGCCAGGCACACTGCTCGCGGCTGGCAGTGCCAATTCAAAAGCAGCTGAGAGCACGGGGCAAAGTGCGGGCAGTGAGGATGTGACGTTATCGTGGAACTTATTCTTGTGCCAGGTGACAACAGAAGACAATGCGGCCTCCTCGCAAGCAACACAGCACGAATTGTGCAGAGATGTTTTGGCCTGGCCATGTTCCACAGACATGTGTGATCACGTGAGCAGGCGCTGAGGGCACAAGTCTCATTTGGTGATTTGGAGTTACCCTAGCACGACCTTTGAGGCTCTAGGGCTGCACTACAGTAGTGACACCTTCCTACTTGTGGCTTTGTTCCGTTCTGTTGTATGCATGCATTCGCTACTCACATGTGTCCGTGGTTCTTGACTCGTGGGCTTTGTCCACACACTCAACATCCTAGACCAGAAGCGTACAGTGCCCACAGCCAAGATGCGGTCAACGCTGATAGCGGCTTTCAGCAACCTCTCCACTGCTTACAACTTGGTGAACATCAATGTGTCGCATGCCTCTCGGCAGACCCTGAACGGGCTTCAGACTTTCGACTCTACTATCGGCTGGACCAGCTGACGGCAGCTGGCTCCCGGCTGGAGGGGCTGGGGATGAAACAGATCTTACACTACTACTGAGTCATGAACTAGCAAGGCCTCTGAGTGTTGTTGGCTCTTGGTCCGGCGACTTCGACACGAGAGAGAGCGCAGTGTTTTCCCTGGGCAGCTGGATTCCGCAGGAAAGCGCCACATGATAGGAGATCATTAGTGAATCCATGAAGGACTTGATGCTTGCCCTGTTCTTGGCAACGTTGCAGCTTTGGGTGGCTGCCAAAATCAAGATCCATCCGTAGGCTCAGCATGACCGGCTGGGCCGGGGCTGGGTTCAACCTATTTACGGAGTCTGGTGTTAACAAAGCGGGCCATAAGCGGCGCAGCAAGATTTCACAACTACCCTGTTGAGGTCTCGTCAGATTTAAACCAGCTACACGGATAGCCCCCTCGCTTGCATGTGCCGAGGCAAGACAAGCGAACTAGAATGCTACGGTTTACCTGCCAACAGTTTAAACTGGCAACTCCATGTCGCGAGATTCATTAATTACTAGCTACGTTCTTTACGGCATGCAGCAATCGCCATTCAGGGATTAAATAGGGTTACTTTGGGGTTATAGTCATACTTTAAGAGCTTTAGGGTCATATTGCCTTTGTTACGTTGTTAGGGTTATAGTATGTGATGGTCGTACTTTCAGAGCTCTCAGGGTTTCGGCTAGCATGACTTGCTTTCCGAGGTGATCCTGGAGGACCAGTACTGTGGCGGCGAGACGCGGCTGCTTTCTTCGTTGGAAGGGGATGACCTGCCTGAACCCTAAACACCGCTTAAAAGGGGGTAGTCGCTGTGGATTTAGAGTTAGACGTTGGCATGGGGTGTTGGGTGCAAAATATCAATGTCGAGTGGTCCTCAAATGCAACACCTCAAGATTTGGTGACCAGGGGGTCTTTGTAGATGTCTAGACTAGAAGACTAGACATGTCGAAAATTGCAGCCAGCTCTTGGTATCACAACGGCTGCGGGAGGTGCTCTGGAGCGCTCCCAGAACCCGGCCTAGATTGAAGAGTATATCGGTCAGGGTCGTGGGCTCAAGGTCCGAGTGCAGACGCGAGCCTCCACATGAGAGGTGAGCATCAACCAGGCGAAACACCAGACTGACCGGCTTACTTTTATGGTTGATACCTCTGTGTTCGATAGGGACCGTTCATGCCGCTTTGGCGAACAGTGTCATTCTGCAGCCAGACCCTTCCAGACGGGGGGAGCACTTCCGTTCAGGACCGATTACAAGAGAATCAAGAGATAGAGAGAAACTCGTTGTCCAAGGCCAAGGCATTTTTTAAGCAAGCTCTTTGAAGGCCACAGTGCAACAATCAGTGGTTCAGAGATGTTGAACTCTATGAACCCGTGAACGAATGCTATAAGCCCATCCTTAGCAGCCAGAAGAAGCCGAGGACAACTGCAAGGGGTCCGTGGCCGCCACAAGCTCCGCATGCCTGGCCGGCGCCATCTTCGGCCAGCTCACTTTCGGACCCGGGGGTTTAGGGGTTTAGGGATTAGGGGGCTTAGTGCATTGCAGTCCCTGCTCAAAAAAAGGGATTAGGGGGTAGGGTTTTAGGGTTTAGGGGTTGGGGCTTTAGCGGTTTAGGGGTTCAGGGTTTTAGGGGTTTAAGATTCAGGGTTTTACAAAGCCTTTCTCCGGTGTACTGGGCTGTACAGTCCCGGAAGGCAGCTGAAGGCGTGTCCTAAGCCGAGGCCCAGGGGAATGGAGTCGAGAGTCACAAGATGCCCGTAACTAGCACTAGAAGGAGTTGTAGCAAGGATGTTGCAGCTGCTATCGTCGTTATGTTTTCTCGTGATTCCTGAATCTTACTAGCACAGATCCGCATTCTCTGCCGCCACCAAAAACAACACCATCCTGCACACCACCACTGCGCCGACGAAGACGAAGTTGTGTCGTATTTGCCGCAGTCGGTAGTAGATGTAGAGTACTCGTGGTGGAAACCCTTGTCGACGACATCATAACTTTGATAGTATCGTAGTATTAGATCAGTAGTCGCCGTCGGCCTCGGTGTTGGCGTCGGCGTCGACGTCGCTGCTGCAGTCTCAGTCGTGGCCGCAGTCCGGAATCGCCAAATGAGGGGGCATGTTTAAGATCAACAGTAGAAGCCAAAAGAATGGAACCCCGATAGCCTCAATCCTTAAGAGTCATGTACAGGGAATCCAAGCACTAAATGTCCTTATTCCGGTTTCCAAAAATTTTGGAGTTTACTATATTATAATATGATGAACCGAGATCGCCAAATTGAGGGGGGTGCGTTTAAGATATATGAACCGGAAGCTCCGAATGAGGGGGCGCGCTCAAGATCTACGATGAACCGAGAGGCGTGTTCAGGCATATGATGAGCCGATGAGCCGGAAATGCCAGATGAGGGGGCGTGTTCAAGACGTTTGATCAACCGCAATGGCCACAGGAGAAGGCGTGTTTCAGAATGATGAACCGGACTCGCGAAAAGAGGGAGCGTGTTTAAGACGTGATGAAACGGAATCGCCAAAGGAGGGGGCGTGCTTATGATCGATGATGAACCGAGAGGCCCGCCCATCCCCCATGATACAGGCCCTGTGGTTGCAGCAAATTTGCAAAGTGGGCCTGCGTCCCTCCCCCCCCTCCCCCCACACCCCGAAAAAGCAGCAAAGAAAAAAGGAGCAAACGCACCAAAAAAGGAGCGGAAAACAGTTCCACCCGCTGCGACGCTCTGTTCCTGGACATTCACAAATCCAGAGAGCCCAATACCCCTTAAATCATAATATTAAGGCCCCTATAATTTAAGGTATATTCCTGAAGTGAGGGGTATTGGGCTCTGTGGGAGTATGCCTCCACAGCCAGGATATATCGGAGACTGCCTTGGACGCGGTCCTGCGCGACCATTCTGAAAGGTAACATAGTGGTCGGCATGTTTAGTTTAGTAATGGTTTCCCCATAGATGGATCATGTAAAATCCGTTTTGCGATATCACCCAAGACCCTGCTATTTTCCTTACGTCCCTTCTGTTTACTGTTGCTGCTGATAAGGCTTCAGATTTTTGTGGGGCTCTGACTCAGCTAAACACATTCAGGCCTTAGCCACACGTTTGAGAGACTTACCAGAAGGCTGGCATGAGCATCCACTTCCTGGATTCCTAAAAAAGGCTAAAAGACCATGGCATGGAACTGCACAAGCAAAGTCTACTGTCAATGGAGCGGGATGACAAAGCCCGGACTTCAAGTTCCGAGCAGCCTGCTGTATTGTTGAGGCTCTACTTGACAATGGTGCTGTCCATCGCCGGGGCTTTGGTGTCAGCGTTTGCAGTGCCTCGTTCTCGCAGAGCTAAATATGTCTTATCCGATGAGAGCCGGCGTTACAAGCACGGCCGCATGTCACTCACGACAGCATTGTGCACGTGGCGATGTCTTCACGCTTGGAGAGAAGGGTAAAGGCCTGATTGGCCGAAATTCTAGAATGAGATTACGTTTTCCACACAGATTGTGGAGAAGTCGATTACAAATCTACAAATCACGCGAGAGTTTCCGGAATTGTACAGACTTTTTGTGCGGTTACTGAGTCGGAAACCCCAATCTAGGACACCCCGAAAAAAACTCCCTTCACTGATCAGCTTGCAGATATTGGCTCTTGTCGCCGTGCATGCCACCATCACGCACCTTACCGAAAGAGGGGCCGTCGTGAGCGAAGGTGCCTCTAAGCCCGAACAATCCAACGTCGGCTACTTGGCAGAAATTGTCGGTTTGCGCATTCCTGTGGCTGAGAGACACCGCCATTCTTCACTTGGCCTCTGAGTTGGGATGCTAGGCCCCTGTTGATTTCGAAGAGACAGGCCTTTGTAGGACTTTGTCCTTCAAGTAGTGATTCGTAGTTCTCTCGTGTCATGTCTCAAGATACGCGAATCTGTATAATCTACTCTACTTTGTCACAGATGAAATTTCAGACTGTTCTCCTGTCTCCTGTCTTTCCCATATTCGGGACCTCCAGATCGCTTTCAGGAGCAAGAGCTGCATGGACCTGTGCATCCACACTTTGGGCGTTATATGTCCTTCGCTACCTTTGCGTGCATGACAGACTGCCGCCAGAAGGAATCCGCAACTGCGGGAGGTTTTCGACTACATGTTTCTTGACAAAAGGTAGGAAGTGTGTCCACACGTCTACTCTAATCCGCTGGTCACGCGCTTTGGGCTCTAGTGCAGAATGACACTCACTCTCCAGTGCTATGTGCAAGCCAGAGCATGTCATTTCATCCCCTTTGTTGGCGTCACTTCCCCAGGTCTTCGTGTTCCTGAGCGTCGCCCGCTTTGTCCTCGGCGCTGGAGTAGGTGGCCGCGAGCTTGGACCGTGAGGGTCTGAAGGTTCATAGGCGCTTATGAAGATTGTGTTGTAGGTTGTAGGCGATGCAGTGTGTGAATGCGTGCAGAAATTGGGCATTTGGAAATACGCTCAGAATGTGTGCGTCAGAATGTGTTCCAGCTATGTAGCACTAAACTCGTCTCGTTTGCTCAGCTTGCAGGTTTGTCAGGTTCGAGACACAGAATCAGGGACGTTGCTATAGGTGCAGGCATAAAACTACAAGCTGTATAGAACTTGGCATACGGAAGCAAAGTGCAAATTTTGGGAATGCAGGCATTTTCTTATCTCTCTTGGGATGTGCCAGTTTTAGGGTCGCAGGCCAGACCAGGCCCCTGCAGACAGGCTGAGTACCGAAACCCAAGCCGGAGACCCCGGTTAGCACCCGGAGGAAACCTTTAATTGCAGAAACCTCTTTCGAAGAAGCCGATTTTTAGAAAGCATTCATGAAACCCGGAAAAGACAAGCCCGAAAAGAAAGCCGAAGTTACACAAGCTTTATGATCGCCTTTTTAGATGTGAAGCTCACGCCAAGGCGTGTATCCGCTGGCTGCCACAGTGGCAGCCGAGGGTTCGGATGCATCGAGTCTGCGGCTGCAGCATCAGAGCTCTAGACTCTAGAGGCTGAGCAGACCACGGTATAGGTTTAGGGGCTTAGGGTGTAGGGTTTAGGGGTTTAGGGTTTAGGGTATAGTGCAGTCATGTTGTGTCTAAAATATGTTTGACATAGCCTCCGCAAAAAGTCATTGGTCTGTGTAAAGATTGTTTCTTCATAGGTCCATCAAGCGTGTTCTGCTTGAAACACTAACGTAGCTTGGCACTTTCCGGGTTCGATTTACTGTCTCATCGCAGAAGGTGCTAGCGGCTGCTGGTGCCCAGCCCTGGAGTCCTCACAGGATTCTTGAACTTGCGAAGAGTTCGGAATATGTCGGAAGAATATCTCTGTTGTTCCTGATAGAAGCCCCGCAGAAACCCTGTGAAACGTGGAGAGCCGCATGAAAGCCTCACTGGCCCTAAATGCCCGGCAAATCCCTGAACCCGAACTTTTACCCAAGCCCCAAATCCCTAAATCCGAAAACCCCCACCCTTTGTGTAAATCCAAAACCCTTCAAAATTCAAAACTCAAGGACCCGGGGGAGGTCTGTCGCCCTGGTCTTCTCCATGCAGGGCATCGGCCTTTGGGCTCGTATTTTGGGGGTATTAGGGGTATTAGGGATTAGGATCTGGGGATTTACACTCACAGGCTCTAGGCTTTGGGCCCCCTCTGTCAGTCTTCGAGTTTCGCTTCTTTTGGGACACTGCATGTTTTGGCCAGCGCTCGCTTTCAAGAATTACCTTCAGGCTAGCAGATTCTCATATTCTCCAGGGCATATGCGCTGCAGGGAAAGCTTTTGAGGGTGTTACCAGGCATCTCATCAAGACTTGCAGTCCAAAGCGCAGCATCGCTAGAGCCAAGCTGTAGAAGGCAGATGCGGCTTCTGTGGGCCTCAAGCGAAGGGCACAGAGGGTTTCCAATGTAATACAGGGGCCTGAATAAGGTGTTGGGGCCCATCACGCTACAATTATAATTTATAATGGAACCCTCCCCCCCCCCCAAAAAAAA
>CAJNJA010004615.1:0-18039 GCA_905231915.1 Symbiodinium necroappetens | reverse complement strand
ACATCAAGCAGTGCTTGATAATCATCAATTGATGAGTGGCTGCGAGATGGATTACCAAGTGTGTGTGTGTGTGTGTGTGTTTGCCGTTGGTTCTCTTGGGTCTCTTCTCTCTGGCATGCAAGCGGAATCTCAAATCCGCACATGATCGGTATCAGACAGTGCGACCGCAACCCTCTGTTTTCCCCTAGTTGCGCCCTCAGTCTTCAGTCTGCTTTCAGATAACACACCGTGGCATGTGCGACTATGCTTGTAGCTACCACGGTTTAAGGTTTAGGGTTCATGGGTTGAGGCATGGGATTAGGGTTTAGGGTTAGGGTTCATGGGGTTAGGGTTAGGCCTAAATTTGGGGTTCAAAGTGCAACCCTGAACTCTCGAATCCCGAGCCCTTGCAGACCTAGGCCCAAAACCTCGAACCCTGCACAACCTAAAGGCTTTGGAAAACGCCCGATCCAAATTTCTCGGAAAGAGGCACAGGGCAGGGTCGGTTTCTTAAAAGGGTAGTAATTCGTGGCGGCCCGACTGTACTGGCTGTTTTCCCTCGCCCGCCTGCGATCATATCAAATCTTCAGGGCTGTTTTCTTGATTTGTGGATGGATGTTGGGCCCGGGGCCCAAGCAAAAGAGCCAGCCAAAAGAACCCTCGATTTTTGTATGTCTTCGGGAAGGAAGTGTGCAGCGACCGCTGGCATGTTGAATTGCAGCGCGGCTGGCACGAAAGGTGGTAAGCACCAGAACCAGCACAACCACACCAGGGAAAAAAAATCTAGCATATGCACCAGCAAAAAGCACGATCATGAGCACACAATTTCGCGCCAGAAAATTGCGGTTTTGCTGGTGCGTCTTGTTGTACTTTTGTTTGTAGTGAATTTTCAGTAGAGCAAATGACACCTAGATCTTTACCAATACTGTACTACAACTGTGCGACCGGACACTATCATGCTTTAGATTTGGTCGATTGTGGAGGGGGGTCTTGGCATTCCACAGTCTCCAAAATGAAGGATTTTGCCGTTAGACAGCTCTACGTACGCCTAAACCCGCAACGGACCATTGAAACCGCAAACGTTTGGTCGGGGGACAGGGGGGCCCGGTCCAATACGCCGCTGAAGTACCCGAGCACTCTCCAGGTCAGCATTGCATTGGGTAGCCCTCATCGTTCGATCAAGTTACCAGCAAAGCGTGTGCGTGCTTGGAAAACGGAGTGCCGTGCTCCAATTGATAATAAACAAAATCAACAGCTTCTATCCGCTTTCAGTCTCTGATAAGGGACACGTCAGCGACGCAAGGGTAAACTTTCCAGCACAAAAACGCAAGCTCCAGATTTGTCGGCACCAGGCAATTAACGCGTTTAGCACGCTTTGAAAAATGCATTTGGGCCTGGTAGAAGGCTTCGGGAGCTCGATGTGCGGAATGTGGCAATTTGTTACTGGAATTTGGAGAAAAGAAACCTAGAAGAATCCATATGAGCAGCGGTCAAAACCTCTCTTCAATCCTTGGACGCGAACAAACCCTTGCGCGTTTCTGGTGCGCGCAGCTTCCGCAACGCCAACTGTCCCTTGCGCGCGGCCCCTCGAATCTGCTTCAACCTTTAGGTCATTGCGCGCGCCGTCGCGCATTTCAGGTCTCTGCGCAGGACTGATATACAGCTTGCTGAGATTCTCCTCCGATAAAGCGATTCGCGACGTAAGGTACCGTAGCAAGGCTGGGTTTGGGGCCGATGCTGCTGATGACTAAGGGATGGGGAGTGGTCGAAGTTGGAGAGTGCCCCTTGCGCGTGCCTTGCGTGCTGAACCCTGCGTAAAAACTGATTTTGGTTGTTTCGGAACTCGGAGCAGGAGCAGGAGCAGCAGCAGTCGTCGTCCTCGTCTTTGTAAAATCTCAAAATACCCTTGCGCACACCCCTTGCGCGCACCGTGTTTTAAAGCAGCCGGTGCGCAACTCTTACGCGCGCAATTGCGACTGTTGCTTGCGCGCGCTTGCGCGCGCATTTGTTCATGCCGCCCAGTAGGGCGAGCTCTTCGATGGTTTAGGTCTTCGGTTTCTGCTCATACAAGGTTTATAACAAACTACATATGATAAAAAGTGTTTGGGGTTTAGGGCTTAGGGTTTTTACATTTCAATTTTCAGGGTGCATGTCGGGTCCCTGGGAATCGACGAGCGGGGCCAAGGAACACCGGCAAAAGCTGAACCAATTCTAAATGCACGTCCAAGCCTTGATTATTGCAATGCGGAGCCCTGGAAACAAGATTTCAAGATTTGCAGAACGAATTTCGGGTTGAGGCATGGCATTGAGCTCCAGATTTGCTCGGTGGCTCAAGTAGAGCCTCGGGACTGTGGCCAGGGGCATCAGCAAGGCTGAAACAAATCGATGTGTGTTTTCCAAACCTTGAAAATTGTATTTTGGAGCCCTCTGAACCTGCCCAAGGCCTTGCCCCAATCTGCCCCATACCTTGTTTCAGTTGAAGACCCCAGAGCTCAGGCTCTAGGATCTTATGACGCACATTATGTTTGTCCAAATTTCGCAAAAAGTCTTCATGCTGGCCAAAGTTGCTCGGCAAACATCTAGGCAGTAGTCGTTCGGTTTTGAGTTGTCTAGTACTTCCGGCGTTCCCCTCGCAAACGTCCCGAATGATCACCGGCAATTCGCTGGGATAAGAATCCGAAACACTGCACCTCCGCAGCTCGGCATTCGGACGCCTGATGGTACTGCATGGTGGGTATATGAAGAGGTTGGCGGCAGCCGGGCTCGGGCACCGGCGAAAACCGATCGGTATTTACCCGACCCTCCCCCCACCTTCCATCTTTCCGGCCCAGCCTTCCATCTCCACAGCCGACAAGCCCCGCCAACAGTCAATGTGGCATGAGGAGTGAATTGCAGACTCCAGCACGTCTACAGTGCCCGACGAGTTCCACTGTATAAAGCGATTGACCAGTCCATGCTGTGACCATACGTTCGTGGCGTCGTGCAACTATTTGCCACAGCCACGTGTACAGGCTGCAACGGCCAAAGCTCGTAAAACGATAGGAGATCGTCGAGGCAAACGATGGTACATTTGGTATACCGGTACGAGTCTGTATCGCTGTGTCCAACGCTGGTTTTGCTTGCGGCGCGTGGGAAAGTTCGGGATAGGCGCGAAAAAGACAGCAGCAGTCTCTTCGACCTGTAACAGAATCGAAGTTACTTGGACGGGTGTCTTTTGGCACCACTTCCACATGCCTTTTTTTATTTCCCAGGACCTGCGCTGACGACAAGCAAGCTGGCATGGGCTGCAACTGGGATTCCCAGTTGTCGCGATGAAACTCCGAAGCTTCCGATGCGCCCACTGGCTGCAGATGGACTGAGGTCCGGCAAGGTTCTCTGGCTGGCCTCGCACAAGCCGTAGAATCAGATATAGTCGAAATTTGCAGAGCAGGAAGGCTAGGCCCGGGTAGGCATGTTGGACGGACTAATTTAGCATACCAGCAGCCACCGTCCACATTGATCACAGGCATCACAACAAGTCCATCAATAGCAAAAAAGTCACTGTAAGGCACAAATTTTATCATCGACCAGTCGCAATTCTCACAACACCGGCTCAGGCTTTGTAGATGAACCATCCAACATCATAGCAGCAACAGTAACACAACCGGTAAGTATAGCAGCTGTCAACACAGCGATTGGGGGCCAGAGCAGTCAGAGCTGAGAGAACTAGGCACAGTGCGAGCAGCGCAGGGCGCAACAAAATAGCACAGAGTGTGCTAATAGTGTGCTAATCAACGGCAAACCTCGCAAGAAAAAGCAACTACCATTAGTACTTATCAACGATGCGTCATCGTGTAAGCAGCAGCTGGTCGTATTCAACGTAGCAAATGTCGCCTTTGCAGCTTAATAGTTCACATTGATGACCAACATCAACATCTGCTCCCCACGAAACCTGCGCTGGCGCGTCTGAGTCGTCAGGCATATCGTGCCATTCGCAATCGGATGCATGCCGCAGGTTCACGCCATGGGCGAAGCATGAACTTGCTCATGAGTAATGTCGTTTGTTGAGCAAGCTACTGTTGGTACATGTTCATAAATGACTGCAGAAAACCATGCAATCCATCATGCCTGCCGCAGCTAGGACTGGTTCAAAAAATCAAACAATGTTTCCTGAAATGACTCATGACTGCGCAGCCACTGTCGATCATTTGTTTGGCTTTATGCTCCAAGCAACGTGTATGTCACTGAGTTCGGGCAAAAGGCATCGGGGTCGAGCTTGCTTGCGAACCAACCGCAGAAGCCTACGCCTGATCATGCCTTGTGACGAACATGACAGGCATGCATCCTTTGGCCCCAGGCCAACTCTCACTGCAAAAATTTGTTGGCGCAGCTTCAAATTGAATATCTATTATGGGTCCTTGATGTAGGCTTCTGATGAATGGGCACATGGATTCCAACCCTATCCGTCTTGGAGGTGAACTTCCACTGTATCGACGGAGCAGCTTCTTTTCTCGGGCATGAGCATGGCAGCGTAATGCCAAAGCGGCAGGTGAGAGCTTGCTTGTCATTGACTACTTGCAGAACAAGGTTATGGTAATTGTACTGGAGTGAGATGAACGGCAGGGAGAACAGTTTGTTCAAAAGCAAGAAGCTTGCATCCACAACAGCAGTGAAATAGTAGACCAGACTGCTCCTTTGTCTGTTCAAACTCAGAAAGGCATCTCGAATGATGTACAGGTGGATCCGTTGTGCGGCGGGTTATTCATGTTCTACCAGGCTTCAAACTGGCTGAAGGACAGTGGGAGACAGTTTAAGCAGCCCTGCCATGTTTGGCTCACGCCGTCATGCAGCAAGCTCGCCTCAAGAGACATGATTAGTCGTATGGGCTGATAACTGCTCACTCAGCTGCAAGGTGTGCTGCAAAGCAAGTGCTTTGACTATGATTTCACAGTTTCTGGATCAAGGATGCTGGACTTAGCAGTATGCTTTCTTGTGAAGAGGTTGTATCGAAGTTCTATGCGGTCTGTGTGATGATGCATTCTCCTGGAGCATTGGGGCAGGGTTTGGCTCGTCCGCGTTATGGAACTGCGCGCAGGACAGCTTCAATCCGGACAAGGTCGTACGGACCCCCGCACGAAATGCTAACGATGCAGGTCGATTCCATGTTCTTTAACAATGCCACTGCCGAATGTCTAGCACTGGCGGGTTGCAAATCATTCTGCAGCCTCGCGGCTTAGCGGCTCAGGAGTTCTCCTCCATCATCCTGGGTGATGTTGAAACGCTCTCTTGGCCAAGAGTCGTAAGGCTCGGGTGGAGACTTCAGGCTGCGCACTGCAATCTAAACCAAACAAACGTTTGGAAACTTGACTTCTGGATTCCGCTCAGCTCAACAATGCTGCAAACTGTCCACGTCCTTCTCCTTCAGGCTTGGGGTGTGGACTGTTTGGTGCCAAGCATCTCTTTCTTCAGGCGAAGCCATCGCTTTGTGGCCCTGGTGCGCTTGGAATGTGCAGAAGCTTTAAATCCGGAATCCTAGACGTACGATAACCCAAACTCACGGAGGTTCCATCCAAAAAAAGGCCAGTGAGCCTGACGACATTTGGCTGCATAGATAAAATATGATGCAAAAGTTCCAAAGCGCCATAGGAAACCAATGCCGGCGGTCATGTGAAGGTGTGTAAGCACGACGAAGTTCAGCCGAGAGCCCTCTTGGCGAAGAAACTTGAAACCTTGACTCGCCAAACTCAGCCTCCGAGTCGCCAAGACCTGAAGCCTTGAGCCGAAGACCAATTTCGGAAATCGAACCCTCTACCAGCTTTACCCGGTTCTCTCTTGAAAACGGAAATCTTCATGGCGCTTACCTGCAACAAGCTTCGGTCTTTGGTTCTTTTCGGGCAGCCCCATCGAAACGACAGAATTCGCTGAACCCCGCTCCCACCTTGGCCGCATCATTGCTGGATGGCGGCGGCCACGGCCCCAAAAGCCGTGAGCGGCCTAGCAGGTGTTGAGGCGTGCTCGAACTGAACGGACCAACTCGCCAACCACTTGTAACTGTGGGCCCGTTTCCCGTGGCCCGCTAAACCAAGTTCGCTTGACACCACAGAAAGGCATGTCGATTGCCCACCCTGACCGGCCTTGAAACCATAGATCCTTGGACGGCTCAACAATTGAGGGCTGGGTTTCTGGGCGACAGCTCCTCCTTGAGGGTGCATCCGCATCAGGCAGGAAGGAGGATTCCGGGTTTGGTGATTAAGCTTCAAGGCGCTGTGGAACGACATGGGTTAAGCCAATCGGACGGCCTCCCCTGCTTGGTGACAAAACCCTCAGCCGCGGAAAAGCATCCCCTGCGATGCAAAAAACTAACTTGCTGCAGTCAAGCGTCTGGGGCCCGCCAAAGCCAGCTGATTGCAGTTCCCACTTTAGCTCCTGGCTTTCGGCCCCGTCCCACAATTGTCAAACTCGCACCCGCGACGCGTGGCTGCCAGCAGCTCCTCGATGAACTCCTCGTCGGCGAAAAGGTCTTCGTCCATGAAATCAACCACTCTTGGGTTCACCCTGCACAGGGCCGAAATCCTCACACCGATGCCTTGCTGAGGGTGTTTGGCTTTGCTATTGATGTGACACGAAACCTCGGGAAATGAAACCAACCTGGAATGAACAATGCCAAGCATGAAGCATCAGTGATCTTCTAACTATCGGGCATGCATCTGCGCATGTGTATGCAACTTTAATCTATTTAGCTTGCCTGCTTTGTCTGCTCATATATGAATTAGAAGCATAGGCTTAGATGCATACACGCACATACAGCTCCTCATTTATCTGTTTAATATAACTCTATAGCCCATGCGTACAAATGTCTACGCGCTTGCTACGGAGCATGGCTTGGTCAAGGGCCGCCTCGTGTGCAAAATGTGTGCATCTGCAGGTTAACACAAATACGACTCAGTAACTACTAGTACATACATGCTTGCCGTACATACATACATACATACATACATACATGCAATTCAAGCATGCGTGCATATACTTATTGTACGTACATAATCGTACATAAATACGCACGAGCTTACATGTCATGCATGCTTGCTCGCGTGCAATGTATACATATATGACACATACACAAACGAAATATACCGAGTGGAATACACACATATTTACATCCATCCATACATGCACATACTTTCATGCATGCATACATACATACATACATACAGACATACATACGGGCATACACACGTATTTAAGCACACATACATGCACGCATGCATGCATACATACAACATAGATGCAAGTGGACAAGCCTTCCAGCCTTCCAAACGGGGGACCCAGTGTTTTGGAAACATGCCACAAACCAATCACCATCCCTCCAAACTGCCGAAGCACCTTTCAAGCCGGATCGAGCCGCATGGTTGACACCCGATGTATTATCCCAAATAACTTGAGTCCAACTCCAGAATTGCTCAACAACTCACAGAAGGCTGAAACCCCAAACCCAGGCATTCCCAAATTCAAAGAACAATAAGTTAAAAAAAACAGTAGAGTCAATAGATCGCCTCACCATCTTCTTGACAAAGTCACGGTCACTGCGAAGTCGCTCGGAAGCGTGCGCAAAGCCCCTGAAACAAAGAAGGCTGATGTCAAGCGTAGCACCACGTGATGTTTCGGCATTCCTGGTTTCGGATCGTCGGGCGCGTGGGTACTGGGTCCGATGTTCCAGTTCCATGCAATGAAATCGATGACGGCGGTTAACTGCTTCGGACTACGCAGAAAACTATTTATCCTGCGCAAAGTCATGGGCACAGCTATAGCCACATAACGGAGCGGCGCCACTTTCGGGGTGCAGAACCCTTGGACGGGACTAGCAGGAAGAAACCCAAACAGTGCTAGCGGATGAATCCGCACGAATGCCAGCACCAGCACGTGGCAGTCAAATTATGCCAAATCTACACAAGTCTGCGAATGGTTCAACGTGACGAGAGCACCACATCAAATCGGTCATGTAAAAAGTCAACCGACGCGATCTCCGCTTTTTGGGGGCCTCGGGTCGCCCACAATGGCCTCAGAGACAAACTCCTCGCTGTCGCACTCCATCTCCTGGTGAAAGGTGGAAAAGTGCTCTCGATACATTAGCGGAGATGCTGTGCACGCTGGAGGCACTTGCGCGGGACATGCAGGTCAATGGCCCGGTTCATGATGGGTCAATGTGAAATTGAACAGCTAGTCCTAGAACCTCAAGCAAGAACGCGGCGAACCATGTATGGTAATGATGGCTGTCTTGAATCTTGGTCAACACAGCAGTGGTGAACATAGTAATGCTTCCTGTGCCAATTCTCAAGTCCGAAAACCACAGACATCCGCAACGTGCCGCCCAGCGGCAGAAGCCTGCTGCATCCTCGTGTCGGATTTCCAAAATGTTTCGAGCTTTCCAGTAATGTCGCCAAGTAGAGTTTATGACTATGGTTACTCGGTCGTGCCGCTTCGTCCATGAAAGACTGACAGGGAACGACACGGCAGTTCCCGGACACGGGTCTCAGAAGACACCCTCTTGAAGTCAAGTCGCTTTGACGGTGTCATGAATGCCTGGCACGCAACACACTCCAGCAAAGGAAGAGTCTGGCAAGGTCACCGCCCAGTGCCACTACTGATTGGGGGATGAATGCACTGAGCTAGACAACACTATCGTTTATTGGCAACATCACTCAAATCATCATAGATACACATCGACTGCTGTGCAGGTAAGTATGCAACCTACTCCTCGTGCCTGCTTCTTCATGCGACATGTGGGTGCAACAACTCATGCAATTCCATGATGACACAACTGCCGTTCATTGTCGATGCAGGCCATACAACATGCGATTCAAACAAGTCTGCACAAACATGTATACATTTGCATGTGTGAGACTGTGTGTGTGTGTGCGCATGTCCTTTCGTTTGATTTAACAACAGCGATCGTCAGAAGCAGTGAGCCTCGATATCCCGCTTGCGGAATCTGCGGCTGCGCATTGCCACGCCTCTCGAGCCATCAACTGCAAGCTGCTTCAAAAAAAACACAAATGCGGATCTCATGAGCACAAAAACCATCGTAGTGCCTGGCTTTGAGCCCCAGCTCGTTGTTCCCAACAAGTGAAGGGAACACAAGAGTACTGAAACTGCCATGAGCAAAAACTCAGCCGAGGAGCTCGGAGTTCTTTCTGCCGGTGCTGGCGCGCCCGTGACGAAGGCAGGAAGAATCCATTGACAAACCTTCATTAAAGCAGCAATTGGGGTTGGTCCATGGGGAATGGCTAATTATGATTCTTCTCTGATGCTGACAAAAAGATATGGCGACATTGCAAGTGCAGCTTCATGATGATGTAAAGTGTCGGTGGGCCTGCTATTAGCACACCAGTCTCAACACGAAACCACAGCAGCTCCCGCGAAGACTCGGCACAAGTCCGCACATCCTCCACACTCCAGAAACAAACCAAGCTCGTCTGCCACAAACGCGTGTGCGCCGCATGCACACGCAAATACAGAATGCTCGGACACAAACCGGAAGAAACCTTCCAACAGTTCTATGCCCGAACTTCCCTAAATCGAAAAGGCCCTCGCCTGCGCCAGCACCGCCAAACATAGGAGGGCCGGCAGCGCCCGCAGCGCCATGGCCGAGAAACCTGTCTGGGCGGATTCGGGGGAAGGCCTGAGGCTGTGATAAAGCTACAATAAGGATACGAAAAAGGTGCTGGGTCTTGAACGCATAAAACTAAGTTCCAGGTATCGGGCCTCGAGCAATGTACAGGCTTCAAGATGTAAGTTTCGGATGTGGGGGCCTGTGGGAACTCGGTTCGGCCAAGAAAAACAAGCCAATCGAATCACGCACACATGCACACATACATGCGAGCATGCGAGTACGGCCCACCTGACAAACAGCGACGTATCCCGTCGCTGGCACTCTCAAAGTCTGAGGAGCTGACCGGAGCGCCGGCTCTGTTGGGCGCAGCCAAATTGTCTCACGAGCCAAGTGCAATGCAAAACAGTGACAAATAGATAGATGTGCAACAAAGAGTTTTTCATGGCATGGAAAGCGGGCTCCGTTGCTTTCATGTTTATCCGCTGACAAGACGCAAGCTTCAAAACTTGTCCAAAGAAAGGAGATTTGGAAGGATTGAGAAAGCATCTTCACAACATGTTTGGTCTTGTGCTTGCACATGTATTTTCTGGCCGCCCTGCCCCCCCCCCTCCTCCCTTCCACGGCAAAGCCTAAAACCCAAAGGGTTGTAAGACCACTAAGTCGGATAGCAAACCAAGCCGATTGCCCAACCAGTCGCGAACCCAGTCTCCCACAAACTGACTCGGTTTGCTGACCCGCAAGATCAGCATGTGGACATGATTGGCCATGCACCCTGCTCCTTCGCTCGGCGATTATGTCCCCGGAAGCTGCACCTGCAGGAGTGATGAATTAATCTGCCACCCTGCCCCTCCCCCCGAAAGTTAGATTTTGGAGCGCATGAAGTCGCACTGTCCACTGTTTGCGTGCACATTTCTCGGCCCTTTTGGCCGCTGAAGACTGTACAGTCTGTCTGAGCGAGATCTGAATTACTACTGACAGCACAGCACATGCCATCGAACTGCTTGAACTAGACGTGAAAACAGCAAAGAACACAATCGAGCATTGCCAATCGACGACGAAAGAGACAACAATGCCCCGCGCGGCTGATCAAGCTGCTGCCGGGACCGGGATTGCTGCCTGGATTACGCAGAGGGAGATTTTTGTTCTCGTGGCTGGGGCGGCTGGGGCATCCAGGGCTACAGTAGACTCAAGGCAGACCCTCGACCCCAACCCACAACCGAGGCTCGTGCTGGCACGGCAGTCGGGACCTTCAAGTGCTGACCGTGTTTTCTTGAAGCCCGGCAGCTGTCAGCAAGAGCACGAATGCATGCAGACACGATCATACAGGCATACATCCACAAATACATGCAAACAAATTCAAACATACGAGTACACACATACAAACGTATTTCCACACATCAATCAAGCGAACACAATGAACACATGCGAACGCTCCTACATTGACTCAGCGCGCCGCCTCTTGCTTTGGCGCCTTCCAACCCTTCTCTGTCAGCTCCTGACATTTGCAGGGGCGCGAGCTTCAGAACATGCTTCGAGTTCCGGCCACGGGCTCAATTCTGGGATCATGGGGTGTCGAGGATTGGGGTGCCTCGGAACCTCGGATCACAACTCCCCTCTCTTCGGCCTAGACAAGGCACGAGGTTTTGTGCCCGAAAGCATGCTATTCATTATGGCGACCTCGTAATCCAGATGAAGTTTACGTTTAACCGGGATTTTTCTCCAACGAAAACAGGCTCTGTAAGCTTGCATTATTCATCTGTCTGGGACACCGCCTGCCTTCATGGGGAGGTGCGGCACCGAGGGAGTTGCTTGGCTGCCATCCCCCTGTAAGCACAGTTTTTGTTGGGGGGTTGAGGCGTGGAGAGCCTGATAGGAACTTTCATGACTTGGAGCGGACTGTCACTGACTCTCCTGGGCATGTCCTGACCTCTACATGTCCGCATCGGGGTGGGGAGGGGGTATGGCTCGACCTCTAGAAGTGGCAGGTGCAGCAGCAGGAGGAGGAGTTTAAAGGAGTTGCTCACCGGAGGAGAAAAAAAGCTAGAAACAACTGCAACCATCGGCCAATGTGGCCTTGCCGCCGCCCACGGCAAAGCCCACAAAGTCTGTCCTTGCAGGGGGCGTTTCTTCAGGACTCAAGCTAGCTAAATGTAATTGTTTTGCAACACACCCTCGGCACGGATTCCAGAATCTAGTCGAATCTAGTCGGCTCTATGCCTCTATGCTTGAGCAGCGGCCAGCAGATCTGTAATGCTAACATGCGCGACAGGAAGATTTTCTGCAACCCAAACTCGGCGTCTCCCTCTCCCTCTCTCTGTTCTTCTCCAGGGTATGAAGGACGAGTTAAGTCCTCCGACGTCTCTCTCTTACTTGCTTGCTTGCTAGGGGTGCGGGGGCTAGATCTCTGGCCCGAAGGCCTACCCCCCAAAGTTCGCACCGGTACGTCTGAAAGGCCCCTTCCGGGGTTGGTCAGACTCCCTGGCCAAGCTTGTATCTCTCTCTCTCTCTCTCCCTCCTCTGTCTCGCTCAGGCCCAGGCTTGAGGTTCATTGGATTGAAACAGGCCAAGCCGGTCTCCGAACCTGTGTCGCACACCATGGATGCTGCTGGTGATGGTGCTGCTAGTTGACAAGTCAGATGATCGTGATCTGGTTGCTGGTGCGGCAATGCGGCATGGTGGTGTCGTGCTGCTGCCGGCACGGTCGTGTAAACGAGACTAGGACACTGCTCTCTCACCACAACTGCTGCCACCACGAGGAGACCCTTTGCAGCGAGGCCTCGGCCCCGTATTCACCGCAACAGAGGGAGCTAACGTGCAAGGCGTGCCCACAACCGTTGTGCTTAGGAACACGCATGAGCCCGACATTTTGCAACCTGCCTGACTGGCTGACGGTATGAGATAAACTGAGAGATTGCCTAGGCTCGACCGAAGATCCAGCAGCTTTTTGGGGAAAAAAGCCAGAAGTACTGAATGGGCCTCTATGAGTGAAGGACTCCTTGGTTCCGAAAAGTTAGGGGGACTGTACGCTGCCCAGACGCAGCAAGTTGTCGCTGCCACGCGGTGGTTAAATCTGCCTGCGGCAGCCGGTCCGGATACGTGCGAGAAGCACAGAAAGGCACAGCAATTGAAAGCTACGTCGAGGCTTGCTACAGCCAGTAAAGATCGCAATTCTAGGTAGTCGCCATGAGCCCAACACTCTCCACGAACAGTTGTCATTGAACGTTCTGCTTGAACACGTTTACACGTTCTTCCAGCACGGATAGAACGTTGAGGGAATCGTTGATAACTTTCGCAGCGCAGCCAGAAAAGCAGTGGCTTCCGACAAACCCTCTGCACCCACGAGACCAAACCTTTGCCTCTGTAACCTCAGACAGCCAACAAATGAATGCCGAACTCTCGAATGGCCCCGGCCGTCTGTTAGTATCGAGCACTTCTTGTAGCACCTGGGTGAGCGCGCACGAATCGCACGTGTGCGACAGTTGGCGCAGCATACGGAAAACTCGTCTGTGTATGTAAGCTGACTTAACTTCAGTCTCCGTGCAGCGTCAGGACATTCATAGCAATCCTTCTGGCCGTTTGAACTACCTTTGTAGCCCTATGCCAGTTTAGCAGTGTAACCAGCTCCAAGCAGATGGTGGCCCGGGCCTCTCATGGCCTCTCACCCTGATACTCTTTGCAGCTGAGGTCATCTATGCATCTTCGTCTTTTCCAGAGCACATAGTATCAAAACGAGGCATCTGCGGGATCCCAGACCAGAGGCTCTAGCCATTGCAGTAAATTCCCGGGAGCCAGACTTGACGCGAAAAAGTGGAGAATTCCAGCTCAGGAAAGTTTCGAGAGGTGTTTCTTGCAGAGTTGAGCTCCAGCTCTACCGATTCATTGCCGTAAAAAGATCCATACAAAGAGCCGTATAAGCCCTGCATCCCCAGCTACAGCAAGCCGCTGCCGCCGCAAGATTTTGGTGCCCGGCATGCCGAGGAGCAGTTCCTCGTCCTCTTCGAGGGCCCACTTGGGAATGCTTTTTTGCCCCAAGGGCTTGGTTGAAACTTATTTTTTTTGTGTGTGTGTACATACATACATTTTCAGCACTCGCACTCGACGCATCAGGCCAGGTGTAGGGGGAACTAGCAGTACAACAAATTTCACCGAGGTCCTTTCGACCACAGCAGTGAGTACACACTCGCAACAGCCAGCAGGGTTCGCTAGCCACAGTGCCAATACCTACCTACCTACCTACCTACCTCCCTACCTCCCTACCTCCCTACCTCCCTACCTCCATACCTCCCTACCTCCCTACCTCCCTCCCTCCCTCCCTCCCTCCCTCCCTACCTACCTACCTACCTACCTACCTACATATATATGTATATATGTATGTATGTATGTATGTATGTATGTATGTATGTGTGTATGTATATACACATGTAACTGTATGTATCTGTGTACCTTGATGTAGACATCTACTTATTTATTGATTTATCTATAGATATGTATATGTATATGTAGTTAGTGTTTATATCTACATACATATGTACTGGAACCAGTACCAGTTACTATGGTCGAGGATTACTGCAGTAACACAATGGCCGAGACGTTTGAAAAACCAAGGAACTCTGCCTGGTTTGCTGGACTGTCAAACCGGAATCGTGGGCCCGAGCCCCCAGGTGCTGGAAACATCCAGAAAAAAACCTTCGACTCGACTTCCCAAATCGACATCAGGCAGTCCAGGGCGCAGCTTAGAATGAACAGGGTTGAGGGGTATTTGATGAGAAAGTAATGAGGCCTCCAGGCAGGTACCCTCGCCATGTGGGCAAGCCGAATGTTGACCGTGCAGGTTGCCCGAGACATCAAAGCCATCACAGGGCCTGGCGTCTCTCTTTGAAAGGAGGAAATCATCCGGTGAAAGGAGGAAATCATCCGGCAGAATGCTACGAAACCTGACCTACCGGCATCTTTGATCTCGCTCGCAGAGAAAGACGTGCAAAATTTCAGTGATTGTACATGCCAGGGCCCCAGTCTTAGAGACATCTGAGAGCCTTTGGGTTGCAGGCTTGCTGGGGACATGATCTCTTGGCAAACCTGCCGGGCAGGCGACATGTTAATCTCGGTGTTGTCAAAGCTGCAAGGCTCCGACTTACAGCCTTGGTCTTCTGGTGAACTGGGGGTGTAGTCCAAAAGGGTTGCTTCAGAAAATGCTGAGTTCAAGAATACTTCTCCGAACTCCCTCTCACACTTCTCCAGTGGAGGGTCTTGAACTGCATGTCTCGCGGATTGCATCATGTACGGTTTCCAGAAGGCGGAAACCGAAATTCATGGTAATTCTAACTCTGTCAGTCCTCCGGTTCTGGGTCAAGCTCTCAACTCACGCCCATGCCGTTCAAAACCCAGACTTTACTTGAAGCCCAGATCTCCGCTCAGGCGTGGACAGGTGAATGCGCTAGTTCGGATCGGGTGTGTGCCCTTGGTGGCCAGGGAGCACCTCAGCCGCTGCATTCCCCAAGGCGCGCAGAGAATCCGAGAATTAGAAGGTGCCATGTTTCAAAGCGCCAATGATACTCGATGTCAATCTTTGCTTCTCGCAGCATTGGACTCAAGGCCACGGCTACATCCGGACTGAGCTGCTGAGCATTCCTGCAGCCACGCAGTCCCCACACCCAAGGCCAAAAATCCAAAACCAGTACCTCCCATTTCTGAGGCCGGGGCTTGAGATAACAGAGGTTCTCAAAATACCTCGAAGAGACTTTCGTTCAGTTGCTAAGAGTCTGGGGCTGGAGGCCTGATCTCACCGCTCCTCCGAGTCCTAGCACTAAGAATCTGGAAATGATATTTCGGATCTGAAGCCCGGTCTCAAACATGCAAATATCAAAGGACATCCTGAGTCAACATTCAGTGGAGCCAACAACTCACGGACTTGCTTCAAGATCTGCACACATCTGCGCCCTCAGACTGCCAGCATGCACCGGCAGAACGTGCTTGCCATTTCGAAACGCTCGGACGGGCCGCTCAGCTTTCTCCGAGGCCGGCCGCAAGCATATGCGAGACAACTGGGGATGTGGCTCCTCGTCATCGGCACAGATGTTTCCATCGTGCATATTCCTCAGAACGCCATGCAAAGCCTACAAAGAGGGACGAATGCGCAACGTCTCTCTTATCTCAGCTTCTGTACCTCGCACAAGTTCCTAGCAAGGCAGCCTCTCAGGCAGAACAGAACTCCAGTCATCAGGCAGATGATGCAAAAGCAATAGCACAGTAGACAGATGAAGTAAAGCAACAGGAAGCAGATGATGCTACAAGACATATAGTACAAGGGATCCAAGAAGAAGTCGAACTAGTTTTTGCTGCCTCCCCAAAAACCAACTTGGCTGCTGGCTCTTGGGGGGCCTGCGGCACCTGATCCCCAGCGGCTTTTTGCGACGTTCAAGCTGCAAGATTAAGAAGGACGTGTGCTGTTCCCTGGCAGCATTCGCAGTGAAACAGACTGGCAACTGTGCCTGGTGATGACAAGGTGATTTCGGACAAATTTCGGACAAGTGCATCCGGCGAGATGAAACGAGTACGCAAACGTGAACATCTAGACTCTAGACGGAAGGGGAAGAGGAAGGTTGGTCGCTTTGCAGCTTCTGTCCTGAAAGACGGCGCTTGCTCGGCTCGGCTACCCTATTCCATCTCGACAGGATGACGTCCCCATTGAAGTATCCACTACAGTAGCTAACTCTTGCCAGTGCTCTCTGCAGGTTTTGAAGAATCATCAGCCATGGACCGGTCAGATTCAAACCCTCCGAACTCCCAAAGCGGTCTCGCCTCTGCTGACACGGCCGCGCCTCCTCGTGGCGGTTGGCCTGGCATGGAAGACACAAACGCCAGGCACTGAAGTGTAAGACCAAAGCCAAGTGCGACATTCAGAGGATAATCTCCTTCCCAGAGACCAGAGACCCACAATCATCTGAACTCAGAACTTCTTCGACACGATCCCGAGAGCCCTGCGCGGCTTCAAAATTTCACCCAGAACTCGGACGAAGGCTTCCTCACGGCTGCAATTCGTTGATTCACACCGACACACGCCCATCAGCCTCCTCCAAAAACTAGAAAGGAGAACTAGTAGTCGCTCTAAGATCAACCAGGAGACCATATACCAACCGCTGATTCCAGCCTCACGATCGGTTGGAAATGCCGCTGAAACTCTGTGACCTTTTTTAAATCCTGACAACCAAACAGGCGAGCAGGTGCCGTTGAACAGCCAAGCGTCGAGGTGCTGACAGGGGAAAGCGCCGGGTGCGGGTTTCGGGTGTGATGGCAGCTTAAACAGTGCATGCGCGCACCCATCGAAAAAGCCACTGCTGCAGGGCTCTGGTGGATTACCATGAAAATGCTGCGTTTGCAGTGACGACGTCTGTTGCAGGCAACATTTTGCTGCGTAAACTGCCCACCTCCACATTGATAGAACCATGCTGTGCGGAGACTCTGCAAGGAAAACAATCTCCAAATCCGTGAGCAAGGCCGCAGGGAGGTCTCGGGCTTCCGAAACAAGAACCTGGCTTTCTCAGTTTAAGTTGAATATTTCACCGTCTTACTCGGACAGAAACCTTAACATACCGAACCAAACGAAAACTGTCAAAGCCTCGCCGTAAGGAAGCAGTCTGCAGGTAAGTTTTTGGTCCTCGCAGTGCGCTGCGTGGGTGCTCCGCCTGTGGGACGCGGATCGAGCACATTGGCTTCCATCCCACAACACCCCGAGCTGACGCTAAAACAAACATCAGACATTAATATAATATACAATGTATAGTACTTATACATATATACATATATATGTAACTTGTAAAAATATGCAGCCTATCATATGTCTTTAATTAAGAAGACACCTGCAATGCTTCGTCAGGCGGGGCTGTGGCATGGGAGCCGTGGGTTCACAAAGAGATCTAGGATCCCATTGAGGTTCTCGGCGACGACTACATCACCCCTCCGCCACAGAGGCTGCCAGGTTGTCGTGGCTTCGCTGGACACATGGACCAAGAGCGGCTGGAAAATTGCAGTATCCAACGATATCCAACGACAATCTGATACAACTCATGAGCGTCCTCGCATTTCGTCATTACCGGAATGCTTGAAAATCTTCACGTCGCTCTGGTCACCGAAATTCGGCTGTTGACAATCCTAGCTTTCCGGGATCCTCGGAAACAAAATCTGCAAGTGCTGGCAGCAGGCTGGAAAAGATGTGAAATTGGAAGGGCGAGCCGGATCTCGAGAACGCCAGTGCCTACCTTCATGTGTGTACGTGCATACGTATTTACGTACCACGTGTGGACTGCATGCGCTTTTGGACCTAATCCCGACAGCCTACCGTAGCAGCTTTGTGGCGAGGGCTCTATCGCGAGGTTGAACGTACCGTATGTATGTATGTATATATATATATATATTTATATTTATATTTATATTTATTTATTTACTTATTTACTTGAGGGCCAGGGGCATGGAGA
>CAJNJA010004604.1:0-17796 GCA_905231915.1 Symbiodinium necroappetens | reverse complement strand
TACTACTACTACTACTATATTACTATTACTACTAGATGTGCTGTTCCTACTACACCCAATATGTTTGTAAGAGCCAACACCTCCTGCTGGCACGCTGCCTCGGGCAGGGAGCTTTGTGCAGGAGCGGGAGCCTCAGTGATTCCGAGGCTTTCTGGCGCCGATGATGGTGTTTGGTTTCGGGTTTAGACTTGGCCGCTAAGGCAAACAAATGACAAATTCGATGCTCAGGAATAAAATTCAAATACCCAAGCACTACAAAGACAACAGTGTTGTAAAAAAGATCAGAAAGATGGTGTCATGGCAACTTTCGTGGGTTCCTAAACTTCGCTTCGTGCAACCAGCATCCTTTCGACACTCCTGCAAGTTCACCCAGAGGCTGAGATGCGGCGCCTTACAGGACGAACTGGCACCCTGCAGGGTTCTGAAGCAGCGGGAACGTCGTAGAGAGGAGCCTGATACCCGAGGCGCTGTAGGGCACTGTAGGGTGGATCCAGGGCTTAGTAGCCAGCAAAGCAAGCAACAGATGCGCCTAAGTTCAGGTCCCCGTCTGTCAACGAGCTGAAGCAGCAGGTGGAGCGAGAGTACAGCAAGGCAGTCTGCAGTGCCTGTGTTCTTGGTTTGTCCAGGATGCAGGGCCGAGGTTTACAGTAAAGGCACGGACTGATGAACTATATGTCGTAGCAGTGGAAATTTGGCTACCATGCTTATGGGCTGCAGTGGTTTCTGGCCCAGAAACCACGCAGCGCGAAGATCGGTCGTACGCTACTGGTACTCGAAAGCCGTGGAGTTTTGAAGAGACTTGGGGTACCACCATAGCCACAGTTTGATGCATCAAATTCGCCCCATCTGGCTTCTGCAGCGTGCTTCAACACAAGTTTCCTCATCGTTGTGAGCTTGATCCCTAAACCCTAACCCTTCATTTCCGTGACGAGGATGGAGCAGAAGAAAGGGGTTGGTTGCCTGACGTGAGAATAGTTTCATCCAGGGGCTTTTACCCCTTGGAAACAGTAGTACCTGACACGTCCGAGTGAAACCCGATCCAGCCTACAATCCAGCCCTTGAGCCCTTGAGACCCAAACCCCTAAACTCCTCCATGCCCTCCAAAAAAAGGAAAACAGGAGCAATGCATGAGATCTTTTGGCCCAGGTGGGGGAGCTGGATGCAGAGCAGCAGAGCCTGCAAGCCGAGGCTGGTTAGTAAGGGCTGGGGGTTCGGATTTGGTGTTTAGGGTTTGAGTTTTAGGGTTTAGGGTTTGGGGTTCCGGGTTATCGGGTTTAGGGTTTGGGGTCTTGTGGTTTAAGGTTTGGGTGTAGGGTTATAACCGTACACTATGTGGCGCAGAAACCCGTCATCGGTTTAGGGTTCAGGGGTTCGGCTCGCGAGACTGTGCGCAAGGCGTCTGCAGCTTCCAGGTTTTCGGATTGAGGGCTTTAGGGCTTTGGGGTTCAGGGCTGTAATGTTTGCAGGGCTGTACAGTTTCAGGTGTAGGGTCATAGGGCTTTGCCGGGCGTCCGGGGTTCGGTTCCCCTCAGCACTACCGTCACAATAGCCTTAGCCGTGAGTGTGCTCTTGTGTCCTACTACTGTTGATGATATAAATCCTGCATTACCTGAAGGACCCTAAACTATGGGAACTATGGTTATTTCCTTATTATGGGTAATGCAGGATTTATATCATCAACCATAGGGCCCTTCTGAACCCTAAACCTTTGATGGCCGATGTCTGCTTGGAGGTTCATGGGTAGTTATAAGTGGAGTTTTAATTAAGTCCTGTAATATGGATTATAATTATAGTTACCCTACTTATATCCCCACGTATAACTAGCCATGAACCTCCAAGTGTCCGATGCGTGAAGGTCCTGCGCCTGCGGGCAGAGCTACGACGACTCAAAGGGCTAAAGCCGACTTAGACAATGAAATTGCAGGATCTGGCTCGTGTTTGCATTTTTGTTGTTCTTACGGCTTATATAGCGCGTCTATTTGGGGAGCCACCAGTCTTTTTGGGGGTGAGCTTCCTCTTAAAACGTAAGGTTTGCACATTTTGAGTCGAAGAACCATGGGAAGCAATGTAGGGAGAGGAACAAGCAAGTGTAGCATAATGTAACCCAGAACCCTATTCCAATTAGTCAGGCCCCTATATTTCAGGCAGGTTTATGAAAAGCTTCTCTGTTTCTCGTGCCGCCAGACATGTACCAATAATGAGTGCTTTGCGGCCAAGACTGGCTCAGAGCATGTTCGCCTCGATCCCCGGGCGCATGTAACTTTTAATTGGTTTTCAAAGTAGCGTCGGTCTGATGGTGGACGGACAGGCTGTGTAGGTCGTCGAGAATTTCGAAGGCAATACGTGTATCGCTGAACTCATGCAAGACTTCGTGTTTCCACGTTTACTCTCGGAGGTTTCGCTGTCATGTTGTGTGTCATACATATACAGACACTCGGACACATACATATGCACTTGAACTTAGACTTACATCTACACATACATGCATGCATGCAGTCATGCATGCTTGCAGACATATGCGCACATACGTACCTATTTACACTTTTATGTGTAGATGTGTATGCAAATGCACATATACCTACATACACAAATGCCAATGCAACAATTTATGTATATGTACATGAGGTAGGTATCGTAAGCTAGAAAGTAGGTCAGTGCATGAGTGAATGATAGCTTTGCTTACAGCCATCCAAGAAGAGGTCCGTCGACCTGCAGTCGATTCACTCAGACTTCCGACTTCCGGAAAAGCATACGAAGAGAAGGAAATGCCCAGAGAGCCCAGTGCCCCTTAATTAAGGAATATACCTTGAATTATAGGGCCTGAATATTATGATTTAAGGTATATTCCTCAATTCAGGGGTACTGGGCTCTCTGGGTGGTTGTGTATGAGACCTAGAAGAGGGCTCCCGGGCACGAAACCCTGATAACCCTAAGCCTCCTCGGTTCAAGTGCTTTTCTGCGAAGTCCCTCCAGGACTTCAGTTAACGACTCTGATAGTTAACGGCGCTGCACCGCAGCTGCATGGACTGGGTCATCGCCTGCCAATACCGGAGACCTGAGTTTAGGGTTTGAGTTGGGAGGGCTTGGCTTTTGGGAGGGCCAAGGAGACCATGGGACAATGGGGCAATTTTCAAGCAAAGCTTGACCATGCTTATATCCTCGACATGGCCTGGAAGTTGCAGTGGCTTCACAAATTAAATGGCCTTAGTCGCCTTAGTCGCCCTGAACCTGTCGAGGTGAGATGCGGCACGCAATCCAACAAGTCGGCTTAAGTACTTCAGCTGCAGATGCCATGCCTCTGCCTTTGGGCTTTAATCTGCTCGGATCCGCTTGTTGCCCGAAGCTTTTTGAGGAGTGCTGATATTCTAGATATCTGTTGAGACGTTCTTGGGGGCAGCATAGTACCGCCGAGCTCGAACGCTCTCTGTTTGTCGTCCTAGATTCGGATCGCGGACATAGATGAGTTCAGAACTGGGTAGTGGGGCCAAATCTTTCGCGACATGGTGCCTGTCGCCGATGGTTTCAAGCTTCGAGGGTGAGCTTGGGCAGTTACTTCTTGGCTCAGCCCTATGGCTCCAGTTACCCAAATAGTAGGTTACTGGGGTACATAATATATGGTTAGTAACCCACTATTTAGGTAACTGGAGCCCCAGGGTCAGGATATCGATGTAACGCCCGGTCCAGCGGGGTAGCCTTCCGAATTCCACAGCAGCGAAGCTGTCCAAACTCCTCGCAGACATGGACCAAGCACACTTCAAGATTCTGCAGGTCCTGTGATGCAAGCGTTCAGCCATTGCAGACAGATCTGATACTGACTTAGACTGATTGACATGATTACACGGCTAGTGCATGATAGTATATGATCGCATATTATGGTGTATGATGGTATACTATCCCATATCATCGTATATCAGCGTATATTATCCCAATATTATCGTATATTGTAGTTGTGGAAGCTGCCGGTCGGCACTGGAGTTTGTGCATCTTCCTGGGAAAGCTCACTCGGAGGAGTGCGTGCGAAAGCGAATCGAAAGGGCTCGCTTTGAGGTGTGGGGGGAAGGGAATTGGGGGCAGGAGATAATGAATTGCAGTTGCAAGTCCTCTAGGCGTAGCCGTCGAGCACAGGTGTGCTTGTTCTGCCAGCTTCAGGAACACTGCCACTGTCGAGTTTCGCTCCTTGACCCAGCAAGCACGGTAGGTCGTCACATGAACCATGATTCTAATGATTTGCTCGCACACTTGAGCTGAGAGTGTGTGCTAGCCACTCAGGTGAGGAATGTCAACGATCCCTTCGCACGAACCATGCTTGTGTTCACACGCGAAAGTCTCCGAGAAAATGGAACCCATGCGTTAGACTTCCAATACGGAGAACTAGCACGTCTCTTGTGATGACGAACTGTAGGAAAGGGTTCGGAAACCCTTATGTATAAAAACCAGGCCGTGACCACATGTGCATGCAACCCCAAAGCCTGAACTAGAGCTGGGCTAATCGGCGGGCACATGACTTATAAACTGTCCTTTCTGCAGGGCCTGCCGTCTCCAGATCGCGTCAAGGACAACCCCTACTTCGTGGAGGCGAAAAGAATCCTAATAGTAATTACATATATACCATAATAGATATGATACTGATAACATAATAATATTGTGATTTTCCACCAGTTGTAGAACAGCAGCACCAGCATTGTGCAGCATGCATACTGTGAGGTTAAATGCCGGTCGTAAGGCTAGTATGATGATCGGTCTCAACAGCAGTGGTGATGTAAGTATCACTACCAATACCTATTTTCTGCCCCGAACGTGAAATATGCAGCTCGTGGAGCTCATTTCGTCCGGAATCGCACACGACTGCTGTTGAATTAGGCTACGTGGCTGATTAGTGATTAGAGAGGAAGGTCCGGCTCGTAGTTACATTTCGGGCTTATACCGGGTTCATGGTGAGGCGTGGGATGGAAACTGTCACGATCTCGACTGTCAGTGTGCGTGCTAGCAAGCGCGAGTGGGACTGTTTCGTACAAGAAGCAGAAATATAGGACTCCATGGGGACTGCAGCGATGGCACAATGCAAAATAAATAGCCTAGGTTCTGAAAGAAGAACTGATCATCCTGGCACTATGAAAACAAGGCCCCCTGGCAACAAGTAGTTGCTTCACACCACTCGACCTGAAAACTTCTTGCGACCTTTGATTTACAGGGAGCAGGGATTCGCACCCTTGTAATGCTAACCCTAAACCCTAAACCCTAAACCATAAACCCCTAAACCCTAAACCCGAAGATGAGTAAGCTGATCTTCACAGTTTGGGACTTCAGGACTGTACGGGCTGAGGCGCTTTTCCTCTGTTGTGGGCGCCGACAATTCGATGGAGTTTAGGGCTTAGGGGTGCCACCCGACCTCAGAGTCGGAGAGCAGCTGAGGGTTTAGGGGTGTTTGGGGTTTAGGGTTAAGGGGTTTAGGGGTTTAGGGATTTAGGGATTTAGGGGTTTAGGGTTTAGGGGTTTAGGGTGTGTTCATCTTCAAAACGCACATGTGAACGGTTGTTTTGAGGGACGCTGGGTACAACTCGACTGAGGTTATTTGTCATCAGCTTCCTTTGCTGCTGATACGTGTGTCATGCTTTCTGATGCGACCGCCGACATTGCCGGCCTGCAGTGCTTTGACCAGCTTTCCTTGATTTGTGGGTCGTGTTCTCCATAAGAGTTGATACTTGTAGGATGTCTCGACGATGCAACGTGTCCATCCAAAAGAATCTCACAGTATGTGATCTCTCACCGTAGTTCTTGGGTTTTATGCTATCGCATAATGGTTCAGCATTGTGCCTGTTCCTGCATAGCGCAGGCGCTCAAAAGGTAGGATTAGTTCAAGATGCCATATGTAAGGACTCTTGTTTGAGATTACCCCACCTGCCTTCATCCTACCCTTGTATCTCTTTGAAGAACTGCTGCAGGTCACTGTTCCGTACGATGTTGCACTATAACAAGAATAGCACATAAAAGACAACAGCGGTCTACAGCATGCTATGATATACTGCAATCTACTACAATGAACTTTGTAGTGTACTGTACACTAAACCCTAAACCCTTTACTGTACAACTTACATCCTGACGGTGTTGGCTCGTCCCCGTCAGGGTGACTACCAAGCGCCTGAAGGGAGCGACAACTTCCAGGCGACCATGGTCCGCACTGTCAGGGTTTAGGGTTTAGAGTTTAGTTAATTTAGGGTTTTGATGCGTGTGCGTGTGTATACATGAATGTGTGTATAGTTACATCTTGTGTGTGGGTGCCCATGTGCATACAAGCATATGTGCATACTTGTGTATGTAATTCAATGTAACGTAATATAACGGAGTGTAATGTAATGTAATGAAATGTAATGTAATATAATGCGATGCAATCTAGTCTATGTATGTATGTATGTATGCATGCATGGATGGATGTATGTATGTATCTAGTATCTATGTATGCCTGTATGCATGTATGCATGTATGTATGTATGTATGTATGTATGTACGCATGTACGTGCGTATGTATGTATGTATGTACCGTACGTATGTGTGTATGTCTGTATGAAAGGATGTCTGTGTCTATGTATGTATGTATGTATGTATGTATCTACGTATGTATGTATGTATGTATGTATGTATGTAGGTATGTATGTTTGTAGGTATGTATGTTTGTATGTATGTATACATGTATGTATGTATGTATGTATGTATGTATGTATGTATTTGTGTACGTACGTATGTATGTATGTATGTGTGCGTGTATCTATGTATGTATGTATGCATGTATCTATGTATGTATCTATGTATGTATGTATGTATGTATGTATGTATGTATGTATATTTGTTTGTATGTATGTATGTATGTATGTATGTATGTATATTCTACATCTACTTATGTATATATGTATGTATACATATGTATATATATATGTGTATATATATATGTGTGTGTGTATGCATGTTTATGTACACACACATATACATATATGTTTATGTTTAATTACACACATACAAACACCCATACATGCATGCACATCTGCAGGTGAACTGATGTTTGTAATTTATGTATCAATGAGTGAGCGAGTGAATGAATGCACGAATGCAAAAAGACTGACTGTACAGCATATTGCATGTATGTGTGTTTTGAATGAACGGCTGAATGTATACGTGTATGCATGTATGTATGTATACATGTATGTTAGGTATCTAGGTATGTAGCATGCATGGATGGAGGTATGATGTATGTACTCATGCGTGTATACGCATGGTGTCCAAAGATGCATAGTTTCAGGTTTGAAGACTTTACGAGTCAAGTGTTGTGGAGTTCGGGCTTGTTTCTCCAAGCAGTGTTACAATGTGCATTATGGTTAATTGTCTCCTAAACCCAACACGCATTGCCTTCCCAGACCAAGCACCGGAGTTCTGGGCAGGGTGTTGCGAACCATGAACAGTGTTCCAGTGATCTTTGAGATCGTACCTGCTTCTTCAGAAACTGGATACCATGGCTGCAGCGGCTAGTTGCATTTCAGTCCCAAACATCCTCAAGCCTATACCCTTCACTTTCAACCCTGACCGACCGTTTGTCAGAGGGAGCACTTGTCGCCCTCGACTGCGTACCAGGCCTTTCTGCAGTACAAGTCTGTGTCCCGCCGCTGAATTGAACGATCATCTTGCTCATCAAAATGCAGACAGATGATGCAAAAGGGGAGGCTAGCCACATCTGCATACTTCGGATTTTAATGGTCTCGAATTCGGAGGTTTCCAGGTTGCAAATGTGCCGGAGCTGTGAAGCGACAACATGCGCTGAAGCGGGGACTTCATTCCTTCTGCAGGAGTTGATCTGTTCACACGTGTTCTGGTCGCCCAACTCATTCAGCAGCTTTGTTGAGGTTCGATGTAGACGACGCCCTTTGCGTCATGAAGGCCGAACCTTCTGTCGCTGAACGTTTGCCATAGGAATCTTCTAAGTACATTCCCCTCCCAAACTTTCGCGTGCTGCATGGTGCCCAAGACTTCGTTTGCTGCTGTGTGACCGAGTTTACATCCCAAAGAAACTCATGGGGATGCAAGCATCACGGATTCTACAGTATATGCGAACGCAAGACCCCCAAACAGGTACATGCGTCGTGGCTGAGATACTTCTTAGCATGACTGTCGCAGTAGTCTTCCCACTGGATTGCTTGACCATTCCTATTTGCTGCAGTAAACAACCCAAGAGGCGGGGAAAAGAGAGAGAGAGGAGAGAGAGAGAGAGAGCGAGATAGGTCATTACATGTATACATATATATATATATACACACACATGTAGAAGCCTGGACAGATACACCCACGCACTCGTGTTTGGGGAGCTATCATCATGCTCAGGTTCGTGCTAACTTCCTCATCTGCTTTCTCACGATGCAGATGTCAGTATGATGACGAGAAAGTTTGGGGCAATATGAATTTGGCTACGACAAGGACGATCAGGATGCAAATGATGGTGCTATTGTTGTTGGCGGTGGTGTTGATGATGGTGGGGAGGAAGGTGGAGGAGCATGAGAAGGAGGAGTTTCATCATCATCATCATCATCATCCAGTGCAGCATCATCGTCGAAACGGCGGCCGTGAGAAATGGCGACGGTGGTCACAGTGATGATGACAGCAGCGATGACGACCACCACAACGATGCTGATTGTGATGATATCGGTATGCTGACGATGCTGGGAGGGTGTTCATGAGGATGGCGACGACGACTCTGGTGACACTGGTGACAGTGATGACAACTGATTCTGATGCTGGGGATGGCTGTGGAAATGTGTGATTTGCAGGGCTTCTTCCGCGACATTACGATCCCGGACCGATTTGTGCGGTCCTTGTGAAATGCCATTGTCCTTTCGACAGTGCAGATTGTGCCGGTTGTTGGCAACCGTTGCAAGCAGGGGGCATCGCTAGCTTCCAACTCCCGGAATTTCACAACACGACTGCACGAAATCCAGATCCAGATCAGGAAAGTTTCGCTTTCGTTCACCTGGATTCTGACCTCTATGACTCCGTCTACGATTCCTTGGAGAAGGCAACGTCATAAAATATTTGCAGGGTGTTGTCTTCTCGTGTCATATTTCATTGTACCATAGGGGCCATGCACTGAGAAGAGACTGCTCAGTGGGCATGGCAGAATGTCCCAAAATGGAGGTGTGGGACCGACTATCGCCGGGTGGTGCAGTGGCAGTGGATGACTTCTTCCACCATGCACAGGCCTGATCCGAACAACACTTAGAGCTTAGGATGTAGGCCTTGGGTCTTAGTAAGTTAGGGTATGAGCTCGCGGCAATGTTTTCAGTAGAATCTGAGAGCGGAGCACAATGCCTACACCTGAGATTCTGGGAAGAAGCATGCTCTCCACAATATTCCCAGACTGCTAGCCTGATGCCCTGCATACACCTTACTAAAGACTAAAACCCTCAGAAAAAATATATATATATAAAGGCCGGAAGAAGAATGTAATATAGCATAACTAAACCCTAAACCCTGTTCTTATTATTCAAGCCCCCCCCCCATATTTTCCATCTTTTTCAGGGCCCAGCGCGCGCCGTCTCCGACTTCTTCCGGTCGCGGGCCAGCAAGGCAGAAATCTTGCAGTTTAGGGTTTATAGAGGTTTAAGCTTTAGGGTTTAGGGGTTAAGGTTTAGGGCTTTGGGGTAAGGTTTAGGGTTTAGGGATCTTGCAAAGCTTGATTGAGATGGATTTAGGGCTTAATGTTTAGACTTACTCTCGTGTTGCCATCGGTTGCTGCTTCCGGGCTCGGTGAAAATACGCAAATTTCATACAGTTTCAATTCTAGCTGTGCTCAGCTGTGCAGTAACTTGTAGTCACCCCTTTGAAGGAATCCTATGCAGTAAGGTCAACTAGTATATCTCGTGCAGTCAGCAAGTTTTGCAGTTCGGCACGACAGTCTGCAACAGGAGCTGCAGAGGCTTGAAATCAAAACCCTAGACCATCAACCTTAAATCCTAAACACTATAGACCTGAATCCTAAATCCTGAACCCCAAACCCTAACCCTAAACCTTAATTTTTAGTTGTAGTTACGCTTGGCATCATCAGCTCGTTCGTAGCACATGGCGTGCGAGGAAACACAGCGAACAACGATCAGGAAGGCTGTGCTGTAGTTCAGGGTTCCTGAGATACTATACTATGTTATGCTAATCCTATACTCTCGTATCACATGCTATGCTATACTGTACTATACTTTACTATACTAGAACAATATGCTATACCATAACAGTTAACACTATGCTCTACTCTACGATCATTTCGCATAGCATACTATAACATACTGTAGTATCTTGTCTCTGTAGGGTTTAGGGTACCTTAAGAATGGAGCTAGGCAAAACCAGGAGCTCTCGACGTTTGACTGACTTGAAAGCTTTGGCCCATGCTTCGTGGACGGTGTGAAGGGGTTGTTCCAAAAAGAGTAAAAGTATAATTAGTCTGGTATAGCAGTATAGCATAGCATAGTAGAGTATAGTAGTATTAGCATTCGTATTCGTAGCAGTATTGGTAGCAGTATCAGTATCAGTATTAGATAGTATAGGACAGTATAGTACACTATACTATAAAGTATAGTCTGGTCTAGTCTAGTCTAGTGCAGTATAGTTTCGTTGTAGTATAGTGTATAGTGTAGTATAGTATAGTACCGTGTAGTATAGCGAATTTCCTTCCCCCAACCCAACCCCATTTGTGCCATGAAGGGTTGGGCGCTGAACCCAGGCTTGTGGTTTAGGGTTCAGATGAGACCATGTCCATACAAATCTGGACGCCAGGAGGAGCCTCCTTTGCTTTTCCCGATCCCCACCTATGCAGTGCGAGACTGAGCTGCCTAGCTTCAGGCTGCAAGCCGAGAAGGCAGGTACGTAAGTCGGCAGGTAGCTATGGCAGTTAGATCGATGGGTGGGCGGGTCCATGCATGTAAGCATGCATGCATGTATGCATGTTGGTATGTTGTGTATATGGGCGTGTTTGTTTTTGTTTCGCTTGTGGTCGTGCACGCGCGCGCGTGTGTGTTTGCATGGTGCGTTGGTTTTTGGGTTGTGCGTGAAGGCGGCCCACACATCGTGAGTCCCTTTCTGCTAGGGCCGTATCCAGCACCGCAAGACTAGCAAAGAGTTCAGACCAGACTCTCAAGCAAGGTCGCGCGTTTAGGGTGTAGGCCTGCTCACCGCGAAGGACAAGTACCGGCTCGTAATTTAGACCCCCGGTCTTAAGGACCATCATCGTAGGATCCCAGCTGTAATCCTTAGTACGATGTCTGCATACATGCCAGCACTTGCAGTGGACTTGTGAAATGTGCATCGGTGTAGGAAGAGAGGAAATTCCGAATGACCTAGCGACATGCACAGAGATAGGCATGTAGGCACGCTCCTGCAAAAAGGCATGCAGGTACTTTGACAGATGGGCAATGTATGTGCGCACATGAATAGGGGCACAACAGAGCAGGATGCAACAATTTGCCGCTGGCTGGTGTACATGTCCGTAGCGAAGGCCAGCAGGTTAGTATCAGATGATACAAAGCCCCAACCACGATTCGCATGCAGCTCGTAGCTCCGGCATTTCCTGCCGGTGCTGCTGTCTATATACGAAGCAGCCCAGACTGCACTGCGCGCCCTTCCATCGGATATCTCGCCACCAAGATGGAAAACACAACGGACATGAGCAGACAGAATATTTGGAAATAAACAAAGGTGCTCCTCGTCAAGGGCCAGTCGGCGCGCGTCGGCTGGCAGGCGGGGCTGACCGCCAGAACGTTTTCCGAGCAGCTTGCTACATGGATTTCGGGCTGACGGGTGAAATTCACCACTTGGGGAGACTTGGCTTATGTGCCTTAGATCCTTACAGTCGTGTCACGTAAGCTGCTGATCGAGATGCGTCGCATCTTCACCTCACAACTCTAGTGGCCTTTGAGGACAAGCAAGAAGATCTCACGGTGCGATGTTGTGCAGGATACTCCGCAGGGGTCACAACGCCCCGTCATGTATGGCCCTCGTCGGCCACTCAGCGTGCTTCCGCCCGCGATTGAGGAAGTAGGCTAGCAGAACAGCAGTCATATCCACAATCATGGTGGTCACAAGGGTAATGATGGAAAGGAAGCCCATTCTGATTGCAACCATCAGAAGCATTCCACGACTCAACAGGGGATGGTAGGCGACAACAAACCCCGGTACTGATGCTACTGCCGATGTCGCTGCTGCTGATGACGATAATAATCATGATCATGATGGTGATGATGATGATGGTGGGCATTGGTTACGAAGATGAATTTCATAACCATGGTGATTGCATTATGGCCCTGTAGGCCGGCAGGGAATCTGTCAGGACAGATAAGCCGCGGCAATGCCAGAGCATGTCGATCTGTGCGGCACTACCCTTGGAGAGCAGGAAGCCAAATCAATGCAAGCGTACCAATATTAAACCAAACGTAAAGCATTTTTTGAACCATGTCTTGTAACCTGGTCAGGACGTGGCCATCCATCCCGGAAGCAACGCTAGCTGGTCGACACAACAAGTAGCATCAAGAGCATTGAAAGCAAATGGCGATCTGCTTCGACTGCGAAAGAACCATATGAGCTCATATAACCCATTGCAGCAGGACCATCGTTACTTGCCTCCATGACAAACACTGTGAGGCAATGTCGCTCATGCTGCCGACTAGCAGCTTGTGCCTCGTTAACTCGAACTATCTTTGCATGCGTTCAAGTCCGCATAAACATGTGTAACTAATTATGTCTATGTGCCGAACTGCGCTTGTGCAGTTGTTCCATGCCCGTTCAGGTTGTAATTGCAGAGCTGTTCCGGCTGAGGAGTAGTTCTTACCCTTACCACACTCTCGGGCGTAAGCCGGAAACACCTGCACTGCTATGCGCAGGATTGTGGAAACGACCAGACTCCAGGGGTCCTTCAACTCCTATCAACCTTTTGTGTACATTATATGTAATATCACAGCATGCTCTAGTATATTATAGTATATTGCAGTGTAGTAAGTAAGCATAGTAGAGTATACTATGCCCCAATGCGAAGCTGCCCGGCTCTCTCCAGCTGTCCCTGAGCCTCCTTACCCTGCAGCAGGATCTATCGATGGCAACTTCTACAGTTTCACGTTTCTCCGAAGCCTGGGGCTCAAATCGGGTTTAGAGTTTAGGAAGTTATGAGACTTCCTGAATTCTCCCCACATGTTATTGTAGTCTAATGGGACCCTAAGCTAGACTTCAGATCGCAGGATCCTTCTTGTCGGGTGCTTATCATAAGAACCCCGGAGGTTTAGGCTGAAATGGTATAACCCGATAGATTTAAGAACACATCACATAAGTTCTCCTCTGCTTGGGGTGTTGGCTTCGATGCTGGCGCTCGAAAACTCTTCTGTCTCAGACTTCCAGGGATGTCAGCAGTTTGGCATTTCAGTTTCCGTGCACAAGAACTCCTAAACACCCCCTAAACCCCAACACCCTAAACCCTAAACTCCAAACTCCCTCTACCCCTGAACCCCTAGACTCCCTAAACCCTAAACTCCCTGAAACCCCTAAGCCGCTAGGCTCCCTAAGCCCCAAGCCCTGTTCTGTCTTTGGTAATCCTTTTCGAGCTCTGCCTCGGGCTTTCTCCCAAACCCTAGGGCCATCGATCTGAACTTCCCAAGTTAGAAACTCTTAGGGTTTAGGGGTTCAGGGTTTAGGGTTTAGGGGGTTTAGGATTTAAGGTTCAGAGTGCATGGTTTAAGGTTTATAAGGGTGCATGGTTTAGGGTCCGGGGTGGACCATGTGCCCAGGTTGTCTGCCATTCTTGCGAGCAGCGGAGGCACTCTGCGACGGATGGATGCAGCCGTATACCTAAAGTCTCAGGTGTAGTTCCTTTTGGGTTTACCTTATAGAGGTCTAGCTATAAAATTGGTTGAATCCCCGAAAGGATATACAATGGAGGCTATCTGTAGGTCCTATAGGTAAGGATCCCAGACATGGATGCTTTCTCCACGCCGAGGCATCCAAGGCACGGGCCAGCGAGGCACCCTCCTCGAAGGGGTGTCGGGCTTCAGGGCTTGGAGTGTAGGCTTTGTGGCTTTGTGCGGTTCAGTTTAGGATCTAGGATTTGAGGGTGTAGCTGTTCAGGGTGTAGGGTCTGGGCTTTGAGGGTTTACAGTGAGATAGGTGGGGGATGCTGATGAATCGTGCGTTAACAAGTCAGGACAACAACAGTTTTCACGATCAAGACGACACGGATGTGACGAGGACGATGACGGTGATGACAGTGCTGACGACAAGTTTTACGGTCAAGACGACACAGATGGACATGAAGACGAGGAAGACGGTGGTGGCAATGCTAACGATGATAGTGAGGATGGTGCTGCTGCTGATGATGATGGTGTTGAAGAAGAAGATGTTGGCGATGTTGATGTTGATGTTGATCATGAGAGTGTCGATAGTGTCGCAAGCATGATGCGGATAAATGCGTTGTCGATGTGACAAAACTTGTGGTGAGTAGGGTGAGACTGTGTCGTGGAGGTGATGAGTCGATCGCAACGAGGGATCCGATTGCGGTCGCCATCGAAACGTTGTCGTCGTTGCTGGTGAGAATGATGAGCCGGTTGGTTTTGCCGGTGATTGTGACCATGGCAACAGAACCGCTGATGCTGAATTCTTGACAAGTCTATACTAGCGAAGTATGGGCTCTGAAGATGGAGACTGCAAGGGCAACCGCGATAAACAAAAATATACTGTACTACCAGTAGCGGTGAAGATGGCGATGATGTCACGGCTAATCGTAGCTCTGTCCATTAAGATGGTGAAGAAGAAGAAGTTGCAGCGCGAAACCTTAGAGTCTTATACCCCTCCTCCCAGCTCCACAAAGGAGAAGCCCAGTAGTAACTAGAGTAGGTACCCCAACCTTGGGGTACTTTGATCCCAATGGTTACTAAACCGCAAACCCCTAAAACCCTACACCTGTAGCCTAAACCCTAAACCCTATACCCTAAGTTCCCGGGACTTCTACTCTGTACGCAGGTGGAAAAGGGACCATAAAAAACAAAAAAAAAACCTAAGTTCCCCCAGGATGCTGGAGAAGTAAGGAAGGCCCCCACTCCTCGGCGAGGCCCTGAAAGCTGCCAAAGAGAGCTCCGAGCTGCAGGCTGTCCCCGGATTAGGGTTCAGAGGGTCGTCAGGTTTATAGGGTTTTTAAGGTCTTTGGGGTTTAGAGTTTAGGGTTCAAGGTGTTTAGGGTTTAGAGTTTAGGGTTTAAGGTTTTGGGTCGGGGCTTAAGGTTTAGAGTTTAAGGGCTACGTTTTAAGGTTTAGGTCAGGGTTTAGGGCAGAGTTTAGGGTTTAAGGGTTGCGGTTGAAGGTTTTGGTCAGGGTTTAGGGTTTAGGGTTGTGCTGGTTTTACCTGGACGAGCCTGTTTGGGGACACTATGAGTTCGGATTTGTTACTGTAGTTAAGTTTCCTATTGGCTTCGGTTGGTTCATGTTTGGCCCTTTTAAGTTTAGGGCCTGTTTTGGAGGCCCTTGTCAGTCACGGTCTACATTGTATATGTGGCACCTCTAGGCGAGTTGAGGGTTTGGGAGGGGAGGTGTTGAGGTGTCGGGGTTGCTAGAGCTTGGGCTTCAACCCACTGAATGCACATGCTAAGTATTTTGTCCAGCTTTGCAATTGCAATGCAGGACGGTTCGACTGGGGCGTCTGTTGAAAAATCAGAATTGTTTATATGTTTCGTCGGTCTGCCATGAACCCTCATAATTATGGGTTTGTCGTTGGACTTTTTTCTACCGTCAGTTCAATACCTTGACATGTGCAGTCAACAAAGGATCGTCGTAGCTGCCACAAATCCTTAAAATGTCTGAAGCAGCTCAGGTGAATAGACGGCAGCCGTAGCATATGGCCAACGAACCTGTGGAAAGTCGCATGCGCTCAGCACTTGTAAAGCACATATAATCTTGAAGTGCCTTCAGCTTTCAGTCCGGAGGGGTGGGGGGCATGGGGTGCTAAGCCTAATAAGGTTGCATCATTGTGTCGCAGCCTTGCACTCATCCACGCGTAGCCCAAGGCTGTGAACATGGAATGTCCAAGCCCGAAACTTTACGCTCTACCAGCAAGGAAACAGACAGAATCTAAAGCAAACCAAGACAACGAGAAAGTAAAGCTGCATGAAGCCTCAACCTCCAGGTTCTCTGAGTTCTCAAAGTTGGCAAGTGGAATTCAATAGGGAACCCCAACGTAGAACCATAGTTCATAACAGGCAACAGGATCTCTGATACCCAAGTTCATCAGGATGTTGCAGCCTACGCGCGAGTGTGTGCAAACGCAGAGCAGGGCGCTCAAGCAAACTTCACTGGTAGGTTTGGACCCGGCTGCGATAGCTTACGCTTGGTCATGTTTCGCTATATGGCTCTAGCATCGCACACTATAGGACATTGTTACTGTTAGTATTCTTGTTATTGGGTTGTCAGTCTCCTATACTAAGCCCTAAACCCTAAACCTTTATAGATCACTGATATGGACCCTTTTAGGACCCCTGGGACCCCTTAAAGGAACTCTTTCTTAGGTGTTGTCCTAACCTCGCTTCGGGAAGCTGTGCTGAATGAACACCGGCGACACTTCTCTTCGTTCTTGTGGGGCCTGCCTTTGGGAGCTGCTCAACTTCGAGCTGCTGTTGTTGTTTGTTCTTAAGTTGTGGTCGAAGGCAAAGCTTTGACGATGTTCAGGGGTTTACATCAAACTCTGCATCAGCGCCGCTTGACAGAGCAGCTGCCATTCCAGCTATATGTTGGCCATGCGCATTTGTGTGTGTCCTGCTCCAGCTGGGTCATTGCGAGGCCGTTAGATTGAACTGACATGCTGAGGGTTGAATGTAGCAATCCAGCTTCGGCAGCAACACATGCAAAAGTATTCGAGCACTAGCAACTATGGTATCAACCTCACATCAATAGCAGTCTAGGTAGAACCACATGTGAACACACAGCGGTATAATACTTTCATTTGCTTCTACATATGCATGTCTGCACTCAACAAACCCTTGCAACAGGTTACTAATGTGCATCCCCAAAATGCAAAGTACCATGCTGTGCAGTGCAGCGTTGCTGTCTCGATATCGACCCGCGTCCGTGCATAGGAGTGCAGCCATGTCACTTTTCCATAATTTGCTGCACATCAAGCCGATCTACGAGGTGCGTCTACCACTTGTACGACGGCTACTGTTACTGCGAATGCTCCTACTGCTACTGCTACTGCTGCTGCTACTGTTACTGCTCCTACTGCTTCTATTGTGCTTTCTGTTCCTGCTGCTACTGGTTTTGCTACTGCTTCCTTTCAGTCCGCTACTACTGCTACTACGATACGACGACGACTTCTTTTGCTTTTCAGTTCTAGAAGGAGTGGCACATGTCGTCGTCTTCGTCGTCGTCGTTGTCGTCGGCCTCCTCGGTGTGGCTGTGGTCGTCGACATCGTCTTCGTGTTGCAGCAGTGCCAGCATAGTCATCAGCAGTGGCCATAATAGCATGGTTGGGTTATCATGTTTTGACCGTTAAAGGGGTAGTTGGAGTCGGTGTCGACGAGGTGGTGGTTGTGGTTGTGTTGATGTTGTTGTTGTTGTGGTGGTGGTGGTGGTGGTGATGGTGGTGGTGGTGATAGTGGTGGTGGTGGTGGTGGTGGAGGTGGTGGGGTGGTGGGGGCGGCGGCGGTGGTGGTTGGTGGTTGGTGGTTGGTGGTTGGTGGTTGGTGGTTGGTGGTTGGTGGTTGGTGGTTGGTGGTGGGTGGTTCGTGGTGGGTGGTTGGTGGTGGGTGGT
>CAJNJA010004593.1:0-18045 GCA_905231915.1 Symbiodinium necroappetens | reverse complement strand
CCCGGGCATTCCAGCACGTGTTGCAAACTTTGCCTGAAGGAGTGCAAAGTTTGTCACTGGTTGCACCCTTGACTTCTAAAGCTACAGAAGCTGAGCTCGCTAAGCACAGGATGCAAGGCCATATGCCGTATCACCCTGCTTGTCGTCACTGTCAGATGGCGAGTTCTGTGCATCAACATCGTCGCAGGGTGAATGAACGTCTGGAGAGTGAGGTGTATGCTGACTTTTTCTTCTTGTCTGCGACCGGAGAGAGTCAGAGAACTATCAGATCAGACAACATTAGAGTTCTTGTTTTGACTGAACGCATGACATCCATGATCGGAGCGGTAGTTATGCGGAGTGAAGTTGTGCAGACACGCACGCAGATTGTAAAATGGTTGCGAGAGTTCGGATTGGAATCCGGAAGCACATCCATTGTGCTAGTGACCGACGCAGAAGAAGCTGTTTCGGACCTGATCGCTGGAGCGTCGGCTGAGTTTTCATTCCAGGTTAGGAAGGCAGCCCCTCAGGATCATGAAGCCAATGGATCAGCTGAGAGAGCGGTGAGAAAGTTGAGAGAGGGATTGAGATCAGACTTGAATCAAGAAAACCTCGATTTATCTTTTGCACCTGACGCCTTTTCTGCAGCCTTACTTTATCTGTGTGCGAGTTTCAATCGTTTTTCCCGGGCGCATGGTAGTGATTTAGCGCCGTGCGACGTTGCGGTTGGGAGGCCCACTCAGCGAGGGCCTTTCACCCTTTTTGGGTCAACTGTGCTTGCAGAATTGCCTCAGTCTGTGCGTGACTTGTCACCCAACATGTCCAGATTTGTGGAAGCGGCCTTCTTGCACCCAGTGCTGTGCTCTCAGGCTGTTAGAGTTTGTGGCATGATTCGGGTCAACTCTAGACTCTAGCATGGAACTAAAATTTTCAACGCGACTTCGGTGAAGATTTGTGTGCCTCTTTCGTGGCGTTTGGAGCTCGTTGAAGGTCTGTTGAAACCGCTTGGAGCGAGTCCTCGGCAGGAGTTGCCTGCTGAGCCACGGGAGTCTTTGGAGCCTCCGGTTTCCGTGCAGCCTCCGGCATCAGGCCCTCCCGCATCTTGGGTCCGTGATCATGGGCCAACGGCAGGGTGCACAGCATGCGACAATATCAGTGCTGGCCGTAGGGCTGGACGTGCACATAGTGCTGCATGCAACAGGAGGTATGCTTCCTGGCTGCGTGATACGCTGGCTCCTGAAGGTGCTGGGATACGGCCAGATGGGGGCTCCTCGGATTGACGTTGAGCAACCTGCTCATTCTGGAGTTCCACCCTCAGTGGGACTGCCCGCACCACAGGCTTCACAGGCTGCCCAGAGTACTCTGGATGACTCTGGATGATGCTGCAGGTGTTGCGGCAAGGGATTCCCACGCTGGGGAAGCTTCAACAGGTGCTGGTGGTTCACATGATGTGCCACGGCAGAGCCTTCTGAAGAGGCCATTTCCTGGTTTATCAGAACCGTCTTCGCCTGCTATGTGTGCTCAGTCTAGTGCCTCAACACCTTCAGCACCACCTGTTGGCACACAAGGGTTGAAGAGATCTGCTGAGGTCGAGTTGGTTGATCTTGAACAGGAGATTGAACAAACAGGACCGCCACGGCCCCGCATGTTGGAGAACTTGTTTTGGTGCTCAGATGTGTCCTCTGGTGTTTGCATGAGTGAGCATGTTACCAGACCGGAGATTCATGATGAGACCATTTGTAGTATCAAGTTTTCCGATGGGCACAGCGTGAAAGGGGGTTCGGAACGCAAGAAGCTTGGTGGGTCGGAAGTGCTTGTATGGAAGCTGCAGGGGGGCATAGATGATTCCACCTTTGAAGAATTGCCGGGGGATCAAGTGTTCGCCGGGATGTGTGAAGAGATTGCTAACCTGGAAAAATGCAAAACTGGGAAAATCATCGGTCACCCTGAGGTGCAGCGTATCAAGGAACAACATCCAAAGATGCGGTTGATCCCTGCTCGTTGGGTCTGCGCGCGCAAGACAGAATCCAAGGTTCGAAGTCGTATCGTGGCAAAAGATTTGGCACATGGGTCAGCTAGAAAGGCTGGCTTCAGCAGCCCTACTCCAAGCCACGATGCATTTATGCTTCTTTGGTGATGATGGCGGTGCATAACCTTGCGGGCTGTGGGTTGGACGTGAGCCATGCTTTCATGCATAGTCCTATCACTTCAAAGGTCCCGATAGTCCTTAAAATGCCCCTTTCGGTCAGCCTCTTGGATGGGTCACCATCCTACTTCCTATTGTACGCGGCTTTGAACGGCCTTCGCGATGCCAGCCAAGCGTGGCTACATCTGTTATCTGAATTGATAAAGCCGCTGGGATTGCTAAGCGACGATAGGGAGCCGTGTCTATTTTCAGGATGCCTTGAACCAGACACAGACACAGAGTGCCCTGGAGGAAAAGCCATGGTGTTATGCTATGTGGAAGATGTGTTGATTATCTCCAACAGTGCGTCGGTTGAAAGAAGGATCATCGCTGCAATCCAGCAACGTGTTCCTGTGAAAATCACCGGCAGAATCCATCAAGACATTGACGGTGGGGGTTCCATTACCTTCATCGGTCGCACTATCAGGCGATGGCCAGGATCAAAGGCAGTTTAGGTGTTTGTGCGAACTGATTATCTTGTTCCATGTTGGGAGGCCTATCAGATCAAAAAGGGCTCGAATGCTTTCCCCAATATTGCGGTGTTGCTTGAAGAGCATGCGGGAAGTAAACCTTTGAGTCCCGAAGCATATTCGAGATTCCGTCGTGCCCTAGGTAAGATTCTGTGGCTTGCTCAAACAAGACAAGACATCAAGTTTGCGGTTGGCCTTTTGAGCACCCAACAGGCTGCGCCTAGCCAGGCAACCGAGAATGGTTTGCGATCTCTATTGAGGTTCCTGTTTGAGGATCGTGATCTGGTGCTCCAGCTTCCGTCGCCTGAGCTCAACTCTCAGTTTCTGCCTTGCCATGAAGATCAGCAGACACGTCTCCATGTCTTTGCAGATGCTTCTCACGCACCATACCGTTGTCTTGGTCGAAAGGGGGTCTCAGGGGGAGCGATGTGCTACGCTGGGTGCCTGGTCCGTGCTGTGGCTAAAGTGCAAGGCGTAGTCTCGCTTTCGTCGTGCGAGGCCGAACTGCATGCCTTACAACATATGTGTCAAGAGAGTATCGGACTCATTTGGCTGATTGAGCGTGTTTTGTCTAGTCTCGAGGGTTTTCCAGTTGAGATCACTAGCCAGGCTCATGTCGTTAAACAGTCCGAAGATGGAGGTGAGGATCCAGAGAATTCTCGTATTGTGACAGACTTGCTGACTGACAGCCAGTCTGCCATCGACCTTCTCAAGGGTCAGGATCTGCCGAGGAGGTCATGCCACATCGAGATTCGTGTGGAGTGGATGCGCCACACGATGAACTCCGGTCAGGTCCGTCTTGAGTGGGTTCCTGGATCGCAGAATCCAGCGGACTTGTTCACCAAGAACGTGAACACGGCTTTGCTTAACCTGCATCGGGGTCGCTTGGGCTTTGTGACTGTGAAGGATAGTCCTGTGGAGAAGTTGTTTGAGTTGTCAGTGCAGCGTGGCAGGATTGAGATGTCCCATGAGTCCCGTATTGCGTGCTGCTCAGCGAAGTCGGCGCTTTCCCAGGAGTGTTCGCATCAGGGCATCCCGTATGCAGGTGTGATCCAGAACATGCAAAAGCTTCATGTGTACAAGCAGGCTTGTGCTGTTGTGCAGCGCTGGCGTAAGGATGGTTGCTGGGTGCATGTGCACTTGTCCACTCCATGTTCGGCAGGCTCTCCACTTAAGAATTTCACGAAGGATTATGAGCCCTCGCCTGCTGATGTAGAGTGGGATAGTGTGATGAAGTCAGCTGGGCGATACCTTCAGCCTGGTGATGCATGTTCGTTTGAGCTTCCTAGATACAACAACGTTTGGAGCAGATTTGGGACTCAGCAAACATTGTGCAGAGCTCGGCTGATACATGAGTGTCACGTTCATCTCTGCCAGACTGGAGTGAGAAGCAGGTCAGGTCTTCCCGTTGGAAAACAGCTACGCTTCATGTCTTCTGAGCCCATGTTTGCACGAAGACGTCACATGATGTTTGGCACGTGTGGTTGTGTGAAGCATGCTGCTTTTGGTGACACGGATTGGTCGAGCACAGGGTACTACAACCAGAGATTGGAACGCGGTATCATCAAGGCTGCTAGTTCCTTTGCTGTAGGAGGATTTAATTTTGAGCGTTCTGCTCATCTGATGCTCATTTTCTGATGCTCATTTTATCTGGACGCCTTCATGATTAAATCATGTGGCGGAGTCGTCGTCTTTTCTCTTTTCTTGGTCGTCTTTGACGTGATTGGCACTGCAGAGCACCGCTGAGTAACTGAAGTTTCGGTTAGTCGCGCCTGAAGCCATGGATGAGTTTATAGTGCTATGTGCTGCCCTTCTTTTGCTGGGTATGCTTGCAGGAGGACTTATCACTTTGACATTTCGCCATCCTGTGGTGGCTACTGTCCAGATGGAAAAGTTGCAACATGAGTATGCCAACAGAGGAAAGATGCCTGTTGAGCCTGGTGCATCTGCTATGCCGAAGTCTGCAAAAGCTAAGGCGAGACGTGAGCCATTGCAGACTCAAACAGATGGGACGTTCGGATCGTCATCACTTTGCGATTTTTCTGGATGATGGGGAAGCTGTGTACCACAAGACTTCAGATCGTGCAAAGAGGCATGCCACCCGAGTTGAGCTGATCCAGGAGATATTACCATGTGGTGTGTGCCGCGCAATCGCGAATGCAGATTCCTCAGTTTACCTCTCCAAGTATGGCGACAAGTATCATTCTATGGATTGCAAGCATGTGCAGCAGAAGAATTCCCATATCCATGGCTTGATGCCTTGCTCGGAGTGCTGGTCTGGTCCTCGCTTTCTTGAGTGAGCTTGGGACGTTGGGATGAGATTGGTACTTTGGTTTTTATAGTACTATATCTCTGGCTGCCGGTCTGGTATCATGATTTCAAGGAGTGGTATTTGACAAGCTGCTGGAGAGATGATCTTCAAACCATCCCGAAAGGGGGTGTGGAAATTTGGTACCTCGTTTTACTGCTGCGGGATGATTTGGTCTGTAACTGCAACGCCGTAAGAGCTTGCTTGGTTTATGGATCCATGAGCATCTGCGTCAACTTTGTTTTGGAGCAGCAGTGCAGTTTTAGCAGGGCTTCACTTCCTTGTTGAAGCGCTCAAGCCTTTACCAGAACGTTTGAGTGAGAGGTTGCTGAGCATCGAAGTCGTAGAGTTGTCTTTAGCTTAGCAGTGCTGTGGAAGTGCACCACGATAGTTTGCTGCAAGAGCTGTTTTGTTTTCTGGAAGACAGAGCTGTAGCTTGAACAAGCTGCTTTTGGCTGTTGTCGTGAAGGAGCAAATGCACAACTGCATTTGCCAGTGAGAACAGAAGCTTCAAGAAGAAGCTGCTTCTGAAAACCGTTTGGCTCAAGGAGCTAAGCAGTGAAGCCAAGTTACGGAGCCAAGTTTGTCAAGACGTTTCCTGACTTGGTGCGAGTGCCAAAAGTGACAGTCACGTCAGTCTGCTTGCCTCGGAAGGGTTAGTAAGTTTTACACAAAAGCAGCTTGTGAACACACACGTCGCCGAACCCCCACTGATTGCAGGAGTGTCGCGCGGAATACTGTGAACCCCAAATGATGCAGGAGTGTCGCGCGGAACACTATGAATACCACGTCGCCGAACCCCAAATGATTGCAAGAGTGTCGCGCGGAACACTGTGAATACACGTCGCCGAACCTCAAATGATTGCAGGAATGTCACGCAGACACTGTGAACACACACGTTGCTTTTCATCCGGTCCTCGGCTCTTCGCGCAGCTTGCAGTAAGCCAAAAAGAAAGCAACTTGGTTGTCAGAGCACTGGTTGCAGGTGCGTACAAATCTTGCGGCCGCTCGAGCCAGCGGTGTTTGCGCGCTACCAGCCTTTGATAAGCTCGCTTGGGTGTGAACGCAAGACGATTCGAGTCAGACGGCTTGTGAACAAGAGCTTGAGGTGAATGGTGCGATGATGGTTATGATTTGTCGTTTGCGCAGTGTGCTGATGGAAGCGCATGGCGTGAGGCTACCACCAGACTGATGCCATGAGTGCGTCTGTGGTGCCGCTCATCCAGATTGCATTTTGTTGCTGCTAAGTCTTGACCCTTGCGCGGCTATGGAATGATTACAGCGAGAGCAGCAAGAATGCAAACGGCAGCAATGACGTGTGTTGCAAATTCCACAGCAGATGCATCCGAAGGTGACTAGAGAGTTGGTGGAGCAGATTTCTGCTTGGCACAATGTGGGCTGTGCCTGATGTTCATGATGCAGCTTAGCAATGTTGGTTGAAGCAAGCGTGGCGCTGAAGGCAGAGAACGAAAGTGACCAGATGCGTGATCGCCGAGATGGACTACGACCGCATCGATATTTGTCCGAAAGGATCCGCCGCTGCCGGGTCCAGCAACGAGCTGCGTACACCGCACCATGACGTCTACTGCACATTGCGGAAGGGCAAAGCATATCACACCACCATTGCCTTTCCATTGCCGAGGAATTCATTAAGATTGCACTTTCAGAAGCGCAAACAAGAGGCTACAAGCCGTGCGCTGGATGCGCGGTGGCAAGAAGAAAGAGAAGAAGTGATTCCTTGAGATGCTCATGATGCCGATGCGCCGAATCGTTGTACACAGTCAGTCGCTTGATCCTCCGGGAACATGCTATTGACAATCTGCATGTACAGGTTATTGATACAGTATACCGCAAGCTTGAACTTTTGTGCTTATGACATCCTTGGAAGGAAAATCCGCCGATGCACCCCCCGCCACCGCCATTTTGGCGACAATACTTTACTTCCGGACACAAAGCCGTCAGCCGTGGAGCGGCTATGCCCATGTGAAGGATTCGAGATGATCCTTTGGACTGTCAGGAAAAGCAAGTCTCTTTTACGAGCTCGAAGTTTTTGCCGTTCTTGCAGCGTTTGACCTGTGACACGGCATTCTTCGCGAAGCGGGGGTGCTTTGCTTCGTTGACAACGATGGCGTGTTGGGGTCTTTCAAAAGCACGAATGAAGGGTTCTGGAACTTCTTGAAAGCGCTCACGAGATTCGAATCCTTTGCAGCACAGAGTAAAATGAAGGTCCGGTCCCACGTCTGCCTTTGAGTGATTTCGAATATTCTATGGATTCATTTGATATTGTTGCGAGTTTCTACTACATGGATTTTGCATGAAACGTTGTGCGAAACTTTTGAAAATACGTCTTTGGTGTGCCAAACGAGCGCGCGCTGGCAAACAGCACGCAATCATGTCCGGAGCGCGCATGTAGTCAGCGAGCAAGTGCATGCCACTTGCAAAGCATCATTGCATGTGCAGTGTTCGAGTGCGATCACTCTGAAAACGTATCATGTTTTTCATTGCGCACTTGTCGGTATGAATGAGTTTGGAAAGCTGCTGCTCATTGCTTCCGTTGTGTTTGTCCAGCGGTGTACCGTGATTCACAGTTTGCAATGGCACTTGAGCTGTGCCAGGAACACCTGAACTCATTCGGGCTTCTTGTGCTCAGCAGATTACAAACCTTCGGGGACTGTGCCGTTCGGGAATTCGTCGGTGAACTCTCGAACAACTCCTCTGATGCCAATGTGCACTTAAGACTTGAACCTGCAAGGCCAGGTATGTTGATGTGGGGGGTAGTTGAAGCATGCAAAGCAACAATGCCGGACCATGAGACCAATCGCGCACAGTTCCTATGCCATTTTGTCGGACGTGTAGATGCTTGAGCACACGAGAGTGGTTACATACGTCACGTGTCGAGATGGCAACATCTGGGTTCAAGTTCGCGCCATGTCAAAATAATTGCAGAACGCACATATCGAAACACAAACAGTTGAAATGGAGCAAGAGTTGGGTGCATGCTGGACAGGGTTGACTAGTTGCATGTTGAAACGTTCGCCAGCAGCGGCATTTTGCAGGCTGATCTCGGTGGAATTTCTCAGCTGTTACTTGGTTTTGGTATGCGACACACGGAAGTCTTTACATGTGCTGTGTTCGTTTTTCGTGCACCTTGTCACAGACGTCTCTGCAGTGGAAACGCATTCGGAAGTCGCCAGCACAGAGCACCGACTGCATAGTGTGTGCCCTGCATTTTTGAGTTGCTCAGGCCATGGGTTTGGAGACCAGCTGCTTGGTGCAGCCAGGCCATGTTCGGGAGTGTGCAAGAAACCCGGAGCAGAAGACTCGAAGACTCTCTTTTGACCTGGGACTTGTTCAGCAGGCGCGCCCAGGCACCAAATCGGCGGCTATACTTCCACAGGTGACGTCGGCGCAGTTCGTTTGTTTGTTTGTTCTTCTCTCCTTCTCTGTCGCACTCTCTCTCCCTCTCTCCCTCTGTTTCTCCTGCTTCCCGCTTCTCTAGCTACGTAGGTCTCTAATGCTACATAGATGCCACCAGCTTCCCCTTATTTAGAGGTCTTAGTCCGGGCAAGTCAAAACCGCAGGTCAAGGCCGGCTTCCCCTTTTTCCAGCCATCCTCTGCACACCCTTTTATTTCCAGCTTTTCATCATCCTTGGATGCCTCTTCTTCTTCTTCTTTTCTTTCTTCGGTGGCGCGGCAGGCTGCTTCGTGCCGGGGAACAGCTGCATGGGCCCGGGGAGCGCCGGCCATCTCAGACTTGGAGCCGGTTTTTTTCGCGGCATGAAGTTTACCCGGAGCGAGGCGTGCATGAATCGCCAAGATGCCCGCAATGTGAAGAACGGCGAGGTCGACCTCTCGGCGCTCTAGACCGGCGCGCACCGCTCTTCGGTTCTCGCTTTGCCAGGCAAAAGGTGCCCGTGGAAACCACGGCCCACTGCTGGAGGTTGTCGGCAGATGCCGGTTCTTTTCGCGTGGATGTTTCTCTGCCGCGCATCCGCTCGCAGTCGCTGACGCTGCGGCCCTTGCCCACGGGTCCGGGGCCCTTCTGTGGACCCGATCGGGGCGTCACCCTCGAGGTGCGGCAAAGGGCCGGGGCTGTGGGGGGGGGGGGCCGAAGCGGCAGAGGGGTCGCCTGCTGAGGCGAAGTACGCATCCTCGGAGGAGGCCTGCAAGGCTGCCAAGAAGTTCGCTGTGTCCGGAGACGCGCAGCAGGTGCCCCGCTGCCCTGAGCTTGAGTTCTATTGACTGTATTGCTTGTATTCTATGCTTGTATTCTATGCTTGTGTGTGTGTGTGTGTCTGTGTCTGTGTTTTCCTGCAGAGCCCCAGCAAGTGGACTAGTCACAGGCGCTGGTCGCCTACTCCAATGCCCTGGAGTTGGACGAGGCGCCTCCTTTGCATTGGTGAAAAGTGCTTCGACTGGCCTGGCCAGAACAATCCTTGTGTCTGCGACGACTTCGGACAGTTCCTACTGGCCCACGGACAGGACAGGGCAGAAGAGGGGCTCTCGAGTGCATAAGGCGCGTAGAAGCGATCTTTTCTGCCCAGTTGGCTGGAGCAGAGTACCTCTTCACCCGAGCGGGGGACCTGGTCGCAGCCGGAAAGAATATCACAACTCGTTGCAGATATCGTTGCACGCAGGCCGTGTCCTTGGACCCACAGAATGCCCAGCCCGCTGCTCAGACGAGCACTGCAGAACAGCTGCATGCAGCAAATGTTTTGCCTCAGGTACTGCTACCGTAAAGGTGTGGTGCTGCAGCAGCAGAGGCTTGCAGAGTGGGCACATAGTCTCATTGGCTCATTGTTAGTTTTGGCCAGTCTCAGGCAGCTGAAGCAAGCCATAGAGGCCTTCACTGCAGCTTTGGCTTTGAAGCCTCAGCAGAGCCCTCAGTGTGAGCTTCTTGGGGGCTTTCTTGCGGCGAGCTATGGCCCCTAAGGTTTCTGGGTGCCCTCTTCAACCTGGGGGTGGTGCACCGTGAGCTGGGACAAGCTGGCACAGTTTCGACATGGTGACAGATGCAACGGATTTCGCTGCCATGGGGAGCGCTGGCCTCGAAGCATGAAGCACGGCTCTATTCCTTGTGGCAAAAACACGCAAGGCGACGGAGGTGGACCCTGTTGAAAGCTTGTAGGCGAATGCCCAGGAGCTGCCCCAAGCTTCGACCTCGAGCACAAAGGTGGTGTCGCCTCGAGTTCACACACCTCTCCCGTTTTTTCGCACCTCTCACAGTCTGTTCCACGACGGAGCCTTCCTTCAGCGCCTTGCACGCGTCATCGGGGGACCAAATTCCGTTTTGCACTCGCTTCATTGCACAGCAACTCGAAAATCAGCACATCATCTTTTGTGCAGCACCTGTGCACGTTTGTCGCTAGCGTTAGGGAACACAGTGCACGACGGTCCGGCCGGCCGTCGCGGCTTCTGTTCGATCCCGTTCCGAGTGTCGCCGGCACCATAACAGGCCAAGTCTCAGTGGCAGCCGAGCAGTTCCACAGGCCGAGAGGGCCGAGGGCAAGGGGGGGGGGGGGAAACAAATTGTAGAAAGGGGGGTTGTAGGGTTTCAGCCGTCAGGCGTTGGGGTCAACTTATCTCCTTGCCCATTTTTCATCACACATTTTCACACATCATTTTCATCATCATCATCTTCTTCATTCCATCCCATCATTTCCACACTCGTTTTATGCTAGGGGTTTCTGGGGTTTCATCATAAAATCCTAAAATTTTCGTACTTTTATCCTTCTCTTTCATCACATTTCGTCACCTCACTCATTATTTTCATCATAATGTCAGAGATTATCATTGATAATTCCTAGGTTTCTGGGGAGTTTTAGGTTCTAAAGTTTTAGCAAATATTCAGAATACGTTTTATTATGAATGCTTGTGTGGGGTTTTGTCTTGAAGTTGAATCATTTCATCAAATATGTTAACTTTGTATTAAGAGGTGTATTCAATTATCATTTACTTTATTTTTACAATGTAAGGAATCATCATCATCACTTGAAATATCATCATTTCCAGTATAATCAAAAAAGTTTTTCAGTTTAGTTAACAAGTTTTCATATGTTTCTAGGGTCTTGAAACTCTGCTTTTCCTGTTCACAATATTTGCTAATTTCATTGTCAAGAAAATCTTGTTTAATATTTTGTATTGATTGTAATCTATTTTGAGTAGTTCATATTCTCGCTTGACATTTTCAACTCTATTTTTGTATTTATTGATTTAAACTTCCATGCAATATTATGGGTCGTTTTTTCTTTAAGTAGATTCATTACATTTTTTAGCTTTATATCTATTTTGAATTTCATATTCTCAAAAGTAGGACAGCCACGATTAAAATCATTCCCGTAATCTCGGGGGTGTTATCCCCGTAATCTCGGGAGTGTTATCCCCATAATCTCGGGGGTATAATCTCGGGGGTAGTATTCCTGAAATCTTGGTCATGAAAACAACTTAACATATGAATTATTGTTCCTAATAAAGTATACAATAAAGGTGCCCGCGCAATCTTGCACAGTGCCCGTCCCTACTTAAAGGAAAGGCACCCTTACAGGGTATGGAGCCAGACCCCCCTAGTTCCTACTTAAAGAATGATAGCCTATATATTTGTATGGAAGATTCATTAAAAAATCGTCAGATATAGGCGAGATTAAAGTTAATACTAAAGGTAAACAACTAAAGAAAGTTATTATTCAAGGTAAAGAATATCCATAGAATCCATCCACACCTTTTACAGAGCGTTTATCAAGGAAACCTGACAAACTATATCTAAAACACCAGATTTCAAACGTTTTCAAACATTAAACGACGCTTCTAAAAAGAATCATGGTTCGTCAAGCATTAAAGAGCTATGCTACTAAAAACAAGGCAACAATAACAAATCAACAATCAGCCTTAAACTCTTATTCTAGTTCATATTCCATTACAGATAATACAACCTTTCAGGATTTAAGGGGTTATCATATCTTAAATATCAACAAGAACGCTTAAACGATTATTTGAAGAAGCACAAGAGCATGAAAGTTTTAGTAACAGTTGATTTTAGTATTTACATATGTCGCCCCTGATGTGGATGATGATGAGGACGCATCGTCAGATGCCTCGCGTGCTGAACGCGACGATAGAACACGTACTATAGGAAGTAGAAGATACAATATTTTAAATGAAGAAGATTTAAACAACGCGATAAACAACATGGCTAGCGATATTGAACTGTTAGCTGAAAATAAACACTGAAATACATCAGGATCAAAACTAAAGAAAGTGAGTACAATAACAATACATTATGACAAATATGACCCAACAAGAGCAGGTAAATTTATAGAACTACCGGAATGGATAGCAAAGAAAAAAAGCATGCAGTAATATTAAAAATAATGATGATTATTGATTTAAAATTCTGTATTCTTTGTAGATTTTTTGACATTTACAAAAAAGACCATCCAGAAAGACTTTACCATTATTCAAAAATAATAGACAATGAAAGCTTGATAAATTGGAATGGTGTAAAATTCCCAGCTTCAAATGAAGACATTCAACACTTTGAGGAAATTGACGATAAGACCTTTTCAGTCAATGTTTATACAGTTGATAGGACAATAACAAAATAAGAACAGATAGAGTAACAAAAATAGTGAAACCTAATTGTCATGTTAATCTTTTACGTTTAGAGGATGATGACGGGTCTGATGACCCCTCGCGAGTCTCTCGCGACGGTAATAGTCATTTTGTTTTTATTAAAGAGTATTCTCGTTTAATGGGTTCTCAAACAAACAAACACAAGGAAAAACTATTTTATTGTAGATTTTGTCAAAAAGGGTGTTAACCGCTCACACTCTTAAGGTTGTATGGCTAATGAAGTTCAAGCTATTGAGATGCCAGAAGAAAATGACAAAATGTCATTCCAAAAACGCTACAAAAAAATTGAGGTGTCCATATGTTATTTATGGTGACTTTGAATGTTTGACAACCTTATCTGATGAAGGTATAAAAGGCACGTATCAAGAACACAAACCATCAAGTTTTATGTTAAACGTTGTTAATTCAATAGCAGACGAAGTTAAACCATAGATTTATAGAGGTCAGGATTGTATGGAGAAGTTTTTTGAAACAATGAACCAAATAAGAGAAGAAATGCTTGAAAAGATGCATACACCAAAGGATAAGATTATATCATCTGAAGCTGAAGAAGATTTTAAGAAAAGTGCGAAATGCTTTATTTGCGTGGTTCATTTAACAATACAACAGTAAAAAGAAGGTATGGGATCATTGTCATTTTACAGATTTATATAGAGGTGCCGCACACAATAACTGTAATTTAGATTATTGTTTCAAATACTTTAAAATACCTATATTCTCTCATAATCTTAAAAATTATGATGCACACCTTATAATATCAAATCTTGATAAACTTAATACTAAAAAAGATGATGTAAGCGTGATAGCACAAAACAGCGAAAGGTTTGTTACCTCTTGTTTAAAACAACTTTATTTACAGATAGTTTTAGTTTCTTGTCTTCATCATTAGATAAGTTAATTAAATTAACAAAATATGAAGCAAATGATAAAAGGGAGAACTGAACACAACATTTTAAATATTCACAAGTTCAACGAAACAGAATTACCACCAAAGAAGGAATTCTATAGTCAATTAGCAGAAGAAGATATTAAAGATACAGATTATGATAAGGCACAACACACATGGAAAAGCTTTAACATTAAAAATCTCGGCGAGTGTCATGACCTTTTTCTTAAAACGGATGTTCGATTATTAACAGACGTGTTTGACAACTTCAGAGCAAAAGGTTTAGAAGATTACGGTTTAGACCCAGCCCATTATTACACATTACCTAATTTTGCATAGGATGCCATGTTATTAAAAACAGGTATAACACTTGATTTAATATATGATGAAGAGTTATATATAATGGTTGAGAAGGGTCTCCACGGAGGCATGTGTCAAGTATCAAAGAGAAGAGCAGAAGCAAATAATAAATACATGAATGAAATGTATGATGAAAATACACCGTCTTCTTATATTAATTATCTTGATGCTAATAGCTTGTATGGTTTGGCGATGTGTCAAAAACTACCTTACAAAGATATTAAATTTGTTGACAACTTTACAGAAGAACAGCTTAACACATGGGATGATATGAATGTAGGTTTTATATTGGCCGTTGATTTAGAATATCCTAAAGAACTACACGACAAACATGTTGATTTTCCAATGGCACCTGAAATTATCAATGTAACGACAGATATGTTAACTGAAACACAAAATCCATTTACAAAACCATACAACCACAACAAAGAAGCAGAAGAGGAAGAAACTTGATATGTATCCATCAAATAATAATGCTCACATTCAGAAAGGTATATATTGACAGCAGTTATAAAGTCAGTGGCACTTCATCCGATTTTGTTATTGATTTACCTGAAACAGTTCAGTTAGACGAAAACACAAAGTGTATACTACATGAGGTAAGTATTCCACATTCTTGGTTTTCAATTCAAGAGGGGTTTAACGATAGTTATATTGTTTTCAAGCAGACCCTAACGGCGTCAATCCTGATATAATTGATTATCGCGTTTTCTCAATTGATGAAGGTAATTATTCTTGTGTTGAACTTGCATCACGAATTCAGTTTTGGTTGAATGATTATTTTGAAACTGGAAATCCTGATGCAATTAGAACCGATACTTACACAGTTTCATATGATACGACATTAAATAAGCTAACAATAGCTATTAATTATGCTACTATTATCTTTATTGTTTTTATTGAAGCGGAAGTTAGAAAAAATCAGAATGAATTTACAGGTATTGATGTAAATATTTACGTTCAATAAACAAAGTATGAAATATAGTGGATACATCACCTACTCACGGTATAGCATTACCTTTTGTTAGTGGGTTTATAGACCTTGTTCCAACAAGATTTTTACTTACACTGTAATGAAATATGCAACTAGAACCAATTAACAGTAGCAGGTAATTCATCAATAATTGAAAAGTTAATGTAACAGTTCCCTATTTAGGTATTAGTCAAGACAGTCAACTTGATTATGTTGATGTAAGCGGTAAAAATTCTACGAAGATGCAATTTCGATGTACGGACGAATTCAATAAGACTGTCAAGTTTAATAATGTTGAATGCTCCTTCAGTTTAGCTTTTTTCAGGGATTAATAATTATCTAATTAGAAGAATATAGACTACGTTAATAATGAGTAGTGAGGAGGTTGAAGAGGTTAAACATGAAGAAGCAACTGAATAGAAACTAATGCAGAACCTAAAGAAGAACCTAAAGAAAGAGACAAAAGAGGAACCGAAAGAGGAACCCGTAAATAATGAAGTAGTTGAAGAAGCGAAGCCAAAAGCAAAAGCAACACCCAAAAGATTAGGGAGAAGCATTAGAGTTGTTGAATTAGCAGAATGTCCATACTGTTTGAAGAGTTTAAAATATACTCACCCTAATGGAGCACCAAACGACACATTGCCAGTAGATAAACAAAAATCATCATATGGTTCAAAAGTTTAAGGAAAAAATACGAAAAGAAATTGAAGAAGACATGAAAGCAAAATATGCAGTCAAAGAGAAACAACCACAGCAACAAACAAAACCCGTAAGAATGGAAGAAGCCCCACAAAGAATACCAACAGCAAGATAATTATTAGAGGCATCATATGCAGAAATAAGAAGAGCAAAACAGCAGGAAAAGATGGAAAAGATTGCAAGATTTAAAACCAGTATGTTTTAACGCTTAAAAGTTAATATATTATATTAATATATGAAGGCATTGACAAAACTAGAAAAAGGCAGTTTAATGACAATAGTGATGAGTTGAAACACGGCTTCCGATGTTGTGGTTCAAGAATGGTGTGGGGGCCCCTTGTTCGGGAGGTTCTTTCGGTGATTTCGGAGGGTATAAAGAGTGATTTGTGGGGTTTGAGGTGCCCTGTCCACTGCCAAGGGTCTTCCTTCGCCCAACTCGGCTTGGCCTTTGTTTTGGGTTGCCTCTCCGCCATTGGACTTGGCATTCTCTGCTTCATCACTTTCTACTGCCCTTCCTCTCACCTACGTCACCTCCGCCACACAAGGGACACCGCTCTTGCTCCTGCTGCACAAGGTCCGGCCCGTCTGGCTTTGTATGGGCACTCCCGCCTCTGATCCTGAGGCTATAACTCAATTGTCTTTGGGAGGGTTTGAGGATCTGGATCACTCGCAGCCGCGGCCCTACCTTGGCAATCGCCCCTCCGACAGCTGAGACCTTGAGTGCCGTGCTGCTATAGAGGCCTCTTTTCCGGAGATCCCTCCTCACCTTCTGGACACAGCGCGACTGCTCCGGTCTGCAACTGCCACCCCGTCTTTCCGGGCAAACCGGGCCTGGGTTGCCGGCTGCTGGGCCTCTGCAGTGTTGGAAAACCGGGTTACAACCCCCAGCTGCACTCCGCCTCTGAAGCTGCCCTCCCTGTGTACGTGGTTGGCGGGGCCCACCGCGCAGTTGCCCAAGGGCTGGTCAATGCTTCGTAAAGAACTTCGTCTCGAAGAAGAAACACCATTGGGTCTACATTTGGGGTGTCGCATTTCCAAAGGCGAAGCTGTCCTACACGACAAGACGTCAGTGCGAACGGTCACTTATGATATGGAAACGTACCTGGACATGACGGTCAAGAAGTATTGTGAGGTCACAGGTTTCGATCCAGCCAAATTCAGAACGGTACCATCGCCGAGTCCAGCGGAAGAGACCAAGAATCATCCAGCTCGGGCTCCGGTATGCAACAGCAAAAGTCATCGATGCACGTGGTGTGGACACACTATGCCTGTCGACGCAGATGGTCGGTGAATTCCGCCTCCACCTATTCCAAAGGGCACAACGGAAGAGGAAGTCACAAAGGCAAACCGAGGAGCTTTAGCACCTCAGGCGGCCAGCATCCTCATGAAGTTGCTCTATGCCGCTCGAAGTTGTCGTTTCGACTCATTGCGTAGCATCAACAATTTGGCGCGCAAGATTACAAAATGGACCAAGAAGGAGGACGCCTTATTGCACCATCTCATGGCGTGTGTGCATCAGTCCAAACATCACTTGATGATTGGTTGGGTCGGGGACTCTTTGCGGATGCGGATTATGCAGGCTTCGGTGAGAGCTTGAAGTCTACCTCTGGTGCTCATCTGCACATTCAAGGTCCTCACACTCGCTTCCCATTGGCGGGGCTTAGCAAAAGGCAAGGGTGCCTCAGTCACTCTACACCTGAAGCCAAGATTGTCACGGCTGACTTTGCTATGACGCGCTTAGGGTTGCCCGCCATTACACTTTGGCGGCAATTAGGGGGCAAGGATCCCAACTTCGACTTATAGGCGTGGTACGGACAGGCAAGAATCCCACTATGCGTCATCTTGAGCGTACTCACGGGATCAGCGTTGGTTGGATGCATTCTATCTTTCAGGAAGGATATGTGTCTCTTGCTTATGAGGTCACCGCCAAAATGGCTGCGGATATTCACACCAAGTCCTTCAAGGATTCTGTGTCGTGGATGCACGCCTGCCAGCTGATCAATATCTTTCCTCCGGAACAGATTGGGTCACAGGATATCATGGATCTGATGCGGCCTACTCACTCCCAAAGTACGGATGAGAAGGGCCAGCAGCTTTACATGTTCAAGAGTGAGGTGCCCTGTTTTCCCTACACTCAGGCTCCCATATTGCCGCAGGTGCTGTATCGCGCGGGTCTTTCGAGTAAAGAAGGTTTGCAGGAGCACGACCGTGTCGACTCCATCTTGGTTGTCAAGTTTCCGCGCATGCTGCGGGATCCGCCGTCCGCGTTGCCGCCGGGGCGCTATTTTATTTGCGCTCAACCTGGATTCTTCGCGAAGGTGTGTGGCATCAGGTGGAGGACCGTGCTGTGATCCCGGACTCGCCGGTCAAGTTCGATCGCTATGTGGAACGGGCTGTTTTTCAGTATCATCCAGTAAGGCCTGCGCTCCCAGCGACGCCGGTGGTCGAGGACTTCGTCCGGACCTCCGTGCCTTTCCCGTATGGACGCCGTTTTGTGCGCACCCTGACGCCTGAGTGGCGCTCGGTGGTTGCCGCGCTCGCACGCGCCATCCATG
>CAJNJA010004582.1:0-13060 GCA_905231915.1 Symbiodinium necroappetens | reverse complement strand
GCGGCGCCCAACAAGCGACCCCGTCCGGAGGACGGGAACGCACAAAGGCCGCCACAGCAGCGTCGTCCCAAGCCGCAGGGGCGGGGACCGAAGACTCCGGCAGACCCGGAGGCCTTCCGGACACTAGCCAGGCTGGTGATGCGACAGGAAGACCTGCTCGCCGAACTCAGGATGGACAAGAACCTGATCCTGTTCATGCGAACAGACGAGGAGAGCATACTGCCGGGACTCATCGAGATCTCTCGCGACTGGAACGATCGCAAGGCGGCCGGCGATACGGAGCTGACATCGCCCTTGCGGACTGTGCTCCTGGCCTGTCTCATGAGGCAGCTGAAGGAGAGGATCACGAAAATGACATCCGAGCCGGAGGGCATTCAGAAGCTGCAGGGTGCCGGATGGATGAACCAAGCGGAGGAATGGACGTACTTCCGTTGGTGCAGGCAGGCAAAGCAGCTAAAGCTCGACGAAAGCCGCCGTGCCGTCCCCCAGCCGGAGCTACTGTCTTGGATAGACTTCTTGCTGCAGCACCTCAGAGGAGACATAATCCACACATTCCACTCAACGCAGAAGTTGCTCGAGATGGAGGCAGAGTACCCGTCACAGGCAGTCTTCATGCTGTCCGTGTCCCTGAGGACCCAGAAGGCAGAGGAAGTCTTCGACCACTTCCTGAGGCTAATCGGGTTGTCGGCGATGCAGTTGATTGGCACATCCATGAAGAGGGCGGGCCTGGGCCGATCCAAGTTAGCCAAGCAAGTGGCGGCCATGGCCTTCCGCTGACGGCACCGTCGCACCAAGCACAGGCCAGCTCAGTGCAGCCCGCTCTCCCGCCTTTCACTCTTGCAAACGACGGTAACGCCTGCTACATAAATACGGCAGTGTATTCCTTGTGGCACGTAGCGTCCCTCACCCGCAGCCTCAGCCTGCTGCCTGTGCCCCTGCGAAGCCTCCACGGACAGGGGTTGCGAGCCTTGCGCTCGCTGGGGTTCTTCATGCTGGGGTGGCGCGAGGCTCGGCGTCAACACGACGTCGCAGAGTTTTTAGACTATCTGCTGCCTAAGGTTTTGGAGCATGCGGGGCACATGTGGAGCAGCCGCGAGCTTCTCCCGGAAGGTGTAGCTCATAGACTCGTAGGTCCCTTAAATAAGTGCCTGGCCCTCCCCGCACCATCCTCTCCCACGCCGGATCTGCAGGAGCTCGTCAACCGATGGCACCATCAGGAGACGATGCACGCGTTGCAGTCTTCACCGCGGTGGCTGTTCCTTCAGCTGCCGCGCTTCGCAGTCCGTAACGGGCGAGTGCGCAAGAACCATCAACCATTCTTGATGGCAGGAGAGCTGATGATGCCAGTCTTTTCATCTGCGGACTCCCTTGACGTAGCTTGGTGCACATATCGCATTTGTGCTTACATAAGACACCACGGTACCAGCCCGCGCTCAGGTCACTACACTGTTGTCCTGAGTGGTAGCTCGCAGTACTTGATGAATGACGATGCGGATCCAAAACCAGAGGATGAGCAGATCTCGGAAGATACATCTGTTTCCATGTATGTCCTTGTCATGCACCGCGCAGCCGATGACAGCAGTTTCTCCGGCGATAGTGGTTTTCGCTCAAGCTCTTCCCAGGCCGCCGATACTGTGAATGCACATGGAGGTCGCGCATCAACCACGCCTGCAGGACATGAGCTGGCCCACTTGAAACTCACACCTGCTTCATCTTCGGGCCCAGCTGCAGATGTCAGCTCGGCATCGGGGATCTGCTGACTTCGCTCGGATGCGATCAGAGTTGGAATTTTCGGCGAACCTTGCTCAGATATGGTCAGAGCTGGAGTTTCCGGCTGAATTTGCTCAGATATGATCAGAGGAGGAGTTTCGGCTGACTTTGCTCAGACGTGATCAGAGCTGGAGTTTCGGCTGATTTTGCTCAGATTTGATCAGAGGAGGAGTTTCGGCTGACTTTGCTCAGACGTGATCAGAGCTGGAGTTTCGGCTGACTTTGCTCAGATTTGATCAGAAAAGGAGGTTCGGCTGACTTTGCTCAGACGTGATCAGAGCTGGAGTTTTCAGCTGACTTTGCTCAGATCTGATCAGAGACCAAGTTTCGGCTGGCTTTGCTCAGATATGATTCTCACCAGTCAGTGGAGACCAGAGATGACTAGGATCGTCGCTGTAAGCCGAACGCAACTGTTTAAACCGAACAGCCACATGTGAAACATGGCTTTGGCGCTTTTAACCAAGGAGTGCATGCTCTACGGAGCATTCGTGCCTGCCGTTCTCAAACGGCCGAGGCGATAAGATCGTCTTGTATGGTGCTCGCTAGCTTGAGGGTCAGACTCGGACTTTCAACTGCGGTGGAAGAAAGATGCATGATGAAGGATGATGATGGATGATGATGGTCGATGATGGTGGTGGATTGAGGCGCCAGGTGGTTGGTAGGAGGGGGGGTGGCGACTAGTAGTAGTAGTAGTAGTAGTAGTAGTAGCAGTAGTAGTAGGAGTAGTAGTAGTAGTAGCAGTAGTAGGTGGTGGCAGCGGCAGCAGCAGTAGCATCCCTATCTTCACTACTTCTGCACAAGCCGATCATTGCTTTTAGTCTTGCAATAATGTGCATGCTCAGCACAGGCGCGCTTGCCATTTTCTGCTTTGCATGCTGCTATTTGAATTGCAAGCTGAAGTATTTGGGCCTCATCATCTGACTATGGTAATATGCTTGCACGACATGCCTTGTTTATCAATGCTTATCCCCGCCAAGACCATTTTCAGAATTCCTCCCTTAACATGCACCATACCAATGCCCTACCATCATGAAACGCCGGGCCACACATCTGCAGCCGCCTTTGGCCGCCTTGATGCCTGAAGGAGCGATCCGAGGCTCAAGCCCACTTCCCAAACCCCAAAAGCCCAAATCCCCTACAACTCCAAAGTGCCTGGAACCCTAAAGGCCACCAGAGAACCCTGAAGACCGTGATCTATACTATATTCTATATAAATTCTGCTCCCAGCCTCCAAGACCCGCGCCACGGTTTCCAAGGCCTTGTCCAGGCGGGCCCGGAAGGTCTTCCTTTGGCGCTCTTTTGGGGGGGCGTTAACCGGTGGCCCCAAAACACGTGGCGGCTCCAGGTTCCTGGTCTTGACCGTCTCTATGAGTCTGTACTGTCCATACTCTCTGAAAAGCAAGACACTCTCTTACAAGCGAGTCTAACGTTACTCGGAAACAGGCTTGGCCTGTGAGATTTCGCTCCGAGCGGCTCGTCGGTGAAAAGACTCATGGTCTGCCAGTGCTGCTGTCAGCCACCACTGTAAGCAACGCGGCTGCGCTTCGTGCAAGCACACGTCACGCCGGAAGCGTTTGCTGGCAAGCATGATGGCAATTTCAACCATAGACGACAACCACAACTGCAATGACACTGACTGGAGCTGACCAGCAATACTAGCAATGACAACACCTGGATGCCAAGCTCCCAGCTCTCGTTCTGCCTGTGATAGCCTTGCACGGCTCCACGCCACCGTCTCTTCCACAGTTGCCCCGTCCTTTCTACACGTCTGCACGGTGTCAAGCATCTCTTCCCAGCTTCGAAAATGAAGATTCTTGTTAAACACCAGTCTCGCCTGAGAGCATTCGGCTGCCAATGAAGTCTGGACAGGTGTTGAGTGTCTTGTTTCAAGTCTTTGTGGCATTCAATCGATGTGTCCTCAAGGCTTTCGGGCACCGCGGCAGACTCTTCACCAGCATCCATGGCTTCGGGCCTGGCATAAGGTCAGCTGGGGGCTCCACCTAACCATGCAAGATGCCTCCTTCGGCGCCATTCGAAATGGTAACCACTCACTGGGCCCTTTCAATACTTATCACTCCCATCAATCATTACGAATGCTAAATTTGTTTGGTTGATGCTGTCCCCACCAAACCGATCATCACTGCAAGCATTACCTGCCCCGACTGCCATGGCTACTGCTGCTGCTGCTGCTGCTGCTGCTTGTGCAGCCACGACGACGACGACACTTGTTCTCCCTAGCTGCTTGCACTGCTCTTGTTGACACTGTCTTATGCAATCGCATTGTGCTTTTACTTCTGCTATGATACCTCCATGTTGCAAGAGGTCTAAGGACATGCAATGTGATGGTTGCTTGACCACTCTTGCACGTATCTGACACTCTATTGTAGCTGCTTCGGGTTTGACGTCTGACTTTGCCTACTTGTGAGTCTTCCGACGCATCACCGTACACCGTACTGCACTCGTTGAAATTTCAGCGCTGTGTAGATGCCGGAACGGATGGCACTTCAGCAAAGCGCTCACCCACTCACTCACTCACTCACTCACTCACGCACGCACGCACCCACGCACGCACGCACGCACGCACGCACGGACGGACGCACGCACTCAATCACCCATTCACTTGCATAACGAAATATACGTCAGTACGCTTCCGAGTTGTAACAACTAGGACTCAAATGACTATCGAGCCCGTTTTGAAAGCTATCATAACTACAGCTACTCATCCATGTCGAGTGCGAACTTGCCTGTCATTACGAATGTTTAAACTCTGCCATGGTTGCGTTTACTGCTGCCTCTGTCACGATTGCAACGCGCATCAGGCTTACCTCTGACCACCACTGGCACGGCTACGATCTTGCATATTCCTACTACTGTTCGTGCTGTTTCTGCTGACTGTTGCGGCTCTCTTTGCTAGTCGTTTTTTCGTGGTTGCGGCCATTGCTCCGGCTGTTGCTTTCACTGCTTAGTCCTGTTGGTCGTGCTTGCAGTTCTTCTTTTAGTGACTTTAGTGCCTGCCGATCGTGACTAATCAGTGACTAATCTGCAGCTCCTGCTACTGAGACAACTATCACCACTAAAAAAATAAACCAGTAGAACAACAACGAAAATGAGACGAAAGCATCCAAGCGGGTTCCTTTTGCTAAGAAGAGTAGCGATGACAACAGGAGCTCAGGCAGCGGCTCTGGCTGCGCTCCGGGTGCACATTCCAGAGTGGGCCTTGGGTCGCGCGTTGCTTCCTTTCCCCGTACGCAATCCTCTACATGGTATACATGTATGTATGTATGTATGTATGTATGTATGTATGGTTCCGTATACACACACACATATATATATATGCATACACACACATATACATGTACACATATGTAATTATATATATGTATATATGTGTATATGTATATACGTATATATGTATATGTAATATATAGATAGATAGATAGATAGATAGATAGATCGATCGACAGATAGATAGATATTATTTATTTATATATATATATATATATATACACCATACCATACCACTCCCCATACTCAATCCCCATACCCCCCCATCCGATCAGACTGCTAGCTGAGTCGGGAGCTGGTTGACACTTGGCCTCGCCACATCCTGTCGGCACGGCGGATAGAGGCAAGTCAACAAGCTCGACGACTTCGAACGGATCTTTCCACTGCTTGGATCCATGAACGACAGGCTGCAACGACAAGCCGGGCACTGCTCACTCTCCCGTCTCAAACTGGGCCGGAGTGGATGGGAGTCAACTTACGTGTTGTGGCAGTGCGCCATGTACGTACTACCCATAAAAACAGCCAGGATAAAGACTCATCACGTCCCAGAGACCTTGATGCGCTCGGCTTCCGGAAGCTGCAGCACCGTCGCAGTTGCCTGAGAACGAAAAGAGGGCCCGGGAGGTGAGTCGGCACACTCCGCGTAGCGCGCTCAGGGACCTCTGTAAACCAATCCGTTCATTGTGACTGCTATCACCGTCAGCCCGCATCGCATCATGGCACAACAAACACCAAGAAGCGCAGCGAGTGAGGTCCGAGGTGATGGTGTAGTTCAGCGTCAGGTCGTTGAACAAGACGCAGCACGTGGACCTGGGCCTTCGCCGAGCAGGACGCCCCAGCAAGCCAGCATTCCACGAATTCTTCCTCGATACCTCTGCCTTGCCCAATTCTTTCCAGGGCCCGAACCCTTCCAGGTTCGGGGAGGCCGCCCGGCGACAACACGAACCTGCAAGACATCAAGTTGAAGGTAATAGGTAGCCATTCTCCATTAAGCCCAACACTACAACTCTGCGCACCAGAACTACAACTTATCTGGACCTCCTTTGCAATCCGCTGCCGTCCCTGAGCATCGGGCATCCAGAGCAGTCGGACATCGACGAAGACCAATCATTCTCCGCATACTCCCAACCTCCACCATGCAATGCGGAGCATCGAATGTACTCTAGGCATCAAGCTCGGAAGGCATGTCTTATCTGCTTTGCCTCCATGGATTCTGAAGCTGTCCTAGGCCTGATGCCCTGCGGTGGTGCCACACGTGGCTTGATGCGACCGTGGCATGAGTCGCAGGCAGTCGTCGGTGCCAACACTTCGGCACCAATTCAAGTCCTGCGCCGGCGGTGAAACAGCATTCAAGTGTTCATGGCGGCAAGAGCGCTTCCCAAAAGCGGACTTGCTGCAGAGAATCGCCACATGTACGGTCCTGCGAACTGGAGAACCCATAGCACCTGTCGTCCAAAGGCTGAGTGCAGCTACCAGCTCGAACTCTGCTCGGACTCAAGTCCAACCCCCCTGACCCCCCTGGCCTCCACTTGTTCGAGTCCTGCGATGGCACGGGGCACTTCGGTTCTTCCGCCGTGCACCTCGCAAGCGGCATCTGCGGTCCATGTCAGCCAACCAAGCTTCGCAAGACGTCCTACCCAAATGGAATGGCAAATCTGGGTTGTCTGCTGATACCCGATCCATAGCTCGCTGGCCTGAAAGCGACGCCAATGAAAGCTTGGAATCCCTCTGCGTGCTCAATGTACTGTGACGTGGTGCAGCAGATCCCGGTGCAAGTCCCTGAGTCCCGTGCAAACTCTGCGCCGGAAGCCATAGACTCCTCCGCTGACCAGAAGTCCTTCCTCGAAACGGAATAAACGTACGAAAAAAAAAAGGAAGTCAAGACTCCGAGAGTCGCACTGCACCATCCACTGTCGGGTGGCATCTGTTCCTGAGATAGTCTGTGCGGTCTGGACTCCATGCAGGCAGAGGGGAGAGGTTCATATCCATCAGTGGTTGTTGCATTTACAGTCTGACTTCGTCCTGAACAGCGAGAGGGAGAGAGCAAAATGCTGCCCTGCTTGTGCAAGATACTCCAAGCCTGATATCAGCGGGTCATACTGGAAGTTGGTGAACCTGCCGAAGAAGAGAAGAGACCACGTGGAAACTAAGCGCGTGCTGTTTGCAGGGCTGGTCTGGAAAGTTGGGGCGACGCATACACGGTTTGTGTGCCCCGAAGCTCTAAGCCCTAACCCTAAACCCTTATAAACCCTTAAACCTTAAATCCTGAACCCTAAACGGCCCCAAACCCCAAAACCCCAAAACCCAAAACCCCAAGCCTTGACACCATAAATTACGAATGCAAAAGGCTCGTCTTGAAGCGAAGCCCAGGCCGGACCTGGGATCGAAGGTCGGCAGGGCATAGAGCAGCGGCCGCCTTGGATGGACCTGGGCCATTTCAAGGCGGGCGCAGGACTCGGCCTGTGCGCTGAGAGTCTCTGGTCGAGCAGGTAGAGCACATGTGTGAATTGACGAGATCCGGGAGGAGGCCCATGTTATAACAGTGTTGTGCATTGCACTAGCAACCATGATGAAACAAGGACCGGGACCGAGAGAGACCAAGCAGCGTCGACCGGTTTTCCCGCTGATTCCGGCTGGACATCGCTACACGACGCAGAAGTACACCTAGAGCGTGTTTTATAAGTAGTGGCTCGGTCAAACCCCAGAAGCAGGGCGAATCATGGAGGTCGGCCGAGCTTCAGCCGATCTCACATCATCTTTGGGCTATATGGATGTACCGACAGAGAGAAGAGAGATGTACACCGTCAGAGGGGTTTCTGCAGGACAGCGCCTGATGTCTGGGGCCCTGGCCCCGTACGACTTCGACCAGCCCTGGCGGCACCGATTTCGGGTGTGCGATGGCTGCGAGGGACAATGCCGCGAGACGGTGCTGCAAGAAACTGTGTCTATATCTACGTCTATACCTATCTGTATGTCCACGTCTGTATCTGCATCCCTACGTATGTATGTGTAAGCGTACATGTAATCCGCCGCAAGGTATTTGTACTTTGCATGCGTGTGCTGCGTGTGTGTGTGTATGTACATGTATACGCAAGGTTGTATACACATGTGTACGTCTTAAGTTTCTCTTTATGCTCGTATGCAATGCAGCATACATGAGCAATAAATGCAAACGTATCTACCTATCTGCCCGCCTATCTACGTACCTTCCTGCTCTGCCAGCCTCCCTGCCTGCCTGCCTGCTTCCCTGCCTCCCTCCCTCCCTCCCCTACATACACTTAAGCAGAGAAAAATTCGGCGAGTAATGCACAGAACGACTACGCACTGCAGGCATGGTTTGCGTCTTGCTCTAACTGTGTGTCAACAAGACTTCTACTGCGCCTCACTTCCAGTGCAGACCGAGGGCCTTCCCCGCATGTTGCCGGGTATCACCGCAGATGTGCGGCCGTAGTAGTACTACACTATTGATTGCTACTGGCCCTTGCGAGTCTTGATTCCGCAGATGAACCAAGCTCCCCCCGTCCCACGAAACGACCCCGAATGTTCAAATGTTGACAAAACATCGCGATTCTTCACCAATAATGACTCGACATAAGACATGATGCTCCAAGAACTGTCTAGAATTCAAACGGTTGCGGGCCTTCTGCGGTGCAAACTTGGCCCGGGAGAACCGCGAGAGTGTGATGTTTGCTGCCCATGTGAAGTGGCCGACCTACAGATGAAACAGGGCTGTTTGGTTTAATGCTCCCCCTTCACAGCCGCAAACAACGCTGAAACATCTCTGCTTTCATGTCCAGGACAAAGACCCGTTGCATACGACCGTCCTGGATGTCACCCCACCTGGCAAAGCATGACAGTGCACTCAGGTCTGATGGCCACCTCGAGATTCGCCTTCCGGCAAAAAGCTAAGCTTCCGGCCCGTTGAAATCCCCGCGCAAGAACATCTCGTCGTGCCAGCCTTTTGTCATCGGCTATGCTGCAACTTTGCCCCTAACTATCCCAACAGGAGGACGCCGAAAACGCAGGCCTGCTGCCTTCTGCACTGGCTTTGAAGCTCAATGGAAACGGAGATATATGTATTTCTGACAACAGGTCTGATATAATATGGCTTTTATATATATATATATATACATACATACATATATACGTATGTATGTATGTGTGTATATATATATTTATTTATTTATTTATCTATTCATTATTTATTTATAAAAAGTTTTTTTAATTTATGTATTTCTTTTTACATTTATATTTATATGATTTTTAAATTAAATATCCTACTTTCAATTCAATGGAGCACTTTCGGCGGTGGCCAAGGCCAAGCCCCTCGCTAGCATGGCAGCGCATCCCATCTGCCAGAACGCAGTCGCCAACGATGTAGCTGCTACTGGATCCAGCCTGGCAAGTTCTTCACAGATGCACTGCCCCACTAGTACAACCCTAAAGAGTTTAAAACCAAAAAATATCTTGTTGAAGAATGCGTCTTCACGGCTGAAGTTGAAGTGCAGCCAATCCCTGGAGCTCTCCCGCTTGAGATCCGGGCATGGTACTGTACCAGGACCGGGATACCCGGGTAGACCGGCCAGTCGCTCACATTCTGATATGGAACCCACCTTGCTGTTGTCTGATGTCTGATGTAGCTGTTTCGTGCTCTGCCCTCCGTGCCCTACTCGTGCCGAGGAAGCGGCTCAGACCACTTGCTATGCTGCCGCACGTTCTGCATCCTGCGTCCAGGGTTGGCCAAACCGCGGCGCATCTGCGCCAGAGCAGCTGCCAAGTACCCCTGAAAGCGCAGACGGGCCTCATCCATTTGGCCCCCGATGCCTGGACCGCTCGGCGACACCGAGATATACCAAGCATGTGCTCAACATGAGTCTGCAGTCACGGAGACCGAGGCCTCATGGCAAAGATGTCCAAAGTCCATACAAACTAGCCCCGGCTGCTCGTGCCTCACTTCAGGCAAGGCTTCAAATCTTGCAGGACGCCACCAATCAAACTTGAAAGCCAAGAGCCAGACATCTGCGGGTCCGCAATCACGTCACGCCCGCGGTGCACCTCCGAAGCTCTCTTCATCGCGACACGGTCCAGATGCTTTGGGCTTTCAACTTCGCAATTCGTCGGGTTGCTTGGTGCGGCACTAAAAAGCTGGAGCGGAAGGTCGCAAAGAGCTCCTGCAAGCCACTGGTGCTGAATAGATTCTGGTCCAGTCGCGTACTTTATGCCCAAAGCGCGTCTTGCCATCACAGTCGCAGCTCCCTCCTGTCCATCAGCGGCCTTCACACCGGATGGCACGGCCACCTGCAGCCCGATTCAAGTGGTGCCCATCCCAGCTTCGTCCGACATATTTCGGACTGGATGAGCGGCGGCACAACACTAGTCAAATAAAAGGTCGGGAGTCTGGCTTCGTGGAAGCCATCCGCAAGTGCAGCCACGCCATCTAGCTCCAAAAATGCGGCCTGCAAGAAGCCACTAACTTCCGGACGCTCATCAGACTACAAACGTCACTGCATGTGCCGCATGCCCACCTGGCAGCTTGCATCCGCACAGCCTTCGGTCACTACCAACGGCGAAGGGTGCAGAGCTCAACGACAGCTTTTGGATCTCGACTGCTGACGGTCAGCTCTTCTCAGCTAGAAAAACGGAACAGATTCCTGCACCATCCTGCGCCCCGGTCCCCCAGAGTTGATTCCGCCAGGCAGCTGAAGAGACCCGGCCGGCCATCCAGCGTCACCACCGAGGCCACGAAGGGATCCATTGGACGGTCGAAACGGACGCTGACCCTGAGCCTCGGGACGGTGTCAGGCTGCGACACGTCTGCCTGTCACACTGTACACTGTACCTATCCTATGCTGCATCACCAGCTGTACACCAAGAAAACGCGCTGGGGCCCGCTGAGGCCCTGGCTTCTCACTGGAGCTCTGGTCAACGGCCTTGTGCCAGAGGCGTTGGCAGAGCTGCAGCCTTCAGCCCTGATAGTCATTGGGGACCCCACCAGCTCCGCAGCGTGTTTGGGGAAGACCTCCACGACCGTCGGAGGGACGGGACGTACAGTATCGGGCCTTGGTGAAGCGTAGGGACGTAGAGCTGCTTTGCAGAACAGTCAGACGCGACAGGGGCGGGAATTCCGGGCTCCGGACACCAAGATCATGGCTTGCAGCGGCGCTACCAGCAGCGAGATGAAGCCACTGCTCTGCACCACAACCTGCTCGCATCCACAAGATGCTCTCATGAAGCGGAGGATGTTAATGATAAGGCTGCTAAGGGATGCTTGGAATCGTTCCCCAACCCATTTCAACACCAGGGAGGCTCGCCGGTGCCCTCAAGGAGCCTCCAGGCTGGAGTCTTCCTGCGCGTCCTTGAGCTTCGTGCCCTTCGGGGTGCAGCCGTCTTAAGGCGCAGTTCAGAGGCTCAGAGCAGAGAGGGCCCCCAGGGCCTCGTCCCAGGGAGAATAGAAACTTGCTGTTCGAGGCTCCTCAAAAGAAAGGCTGCGGTCCCTCGGAACTTCCCAGCCCAAAGCCAGAGCTCCTCCGTGTGAAAGTTGGCGACGACCGTTACACGGCCTCCCGAAGCCCAGTCTTTGAGACAAGGGCCTATGCTCTCTCGATGGCAAGTCTCAGCAATCATGTACGTCTGCTATGTAACTATATGTGCAAGAGTATGGCTGGCCAGGGTCATCCACAATCACTCACACCGTTGGTTTCGGAACTTTCCTCGCCAAATGTCGGCGCCTTGGACATCGCATCCACGCCAAAAAATCAGGAGGTCCTGGTGACACCGCACTGCGGTGTAGGCCCTTGTGTCACACCCGGCAGCAGAGGAGCCCCGGCCAGCCAAGAATTCTGTGCACGTCCTCGATTTGAGGCAGCGGTGTTCCGACTTGATCGCAGGCGGCACTCCTGCACCAAAGCTTTGTCATTGGAGATATGTGCAGAAGAGGCAGTGAAGAGCCAAGCACCGGGCCCGAAACCGGCGAAGTACGCCCTGCGCAGTGCGTTGAGGCGCGCGATGTGCCGATAGGTGGCAGACGTTATGTCCTGGGATCCCAGAGACTCGGCATACTCTGCTACGGGAACATGGTTAAAGGCGTGCAAGCCATCTTGACGTTGTCGTGCATAGTTGTGCCCCGCTGTCAACCAAATGTCTGAGGTTGCAAGTTCATGGAAAAGCCAAGGCAGTGGCGAAGTTGTCGCGATCTGCTGGGTTCCCTTGCGACGTCGTTCTCACCTTCAGCGGCCATCGGGAAGCAACGACCGAAAGGAAGGACTGAAACGGCTGACTTGCAGAGCTGGGACCAAAGACAGCTGCCCACTCTAACACGAGGCGGCCTACCAACACGCACACTATATATCATATATATATATATATCATATCACAAATCGCGGAGCTGTCTCATCTATGACCTGTTGTCGTCTGGAAATCAGACCTGGCAACCACAGCAGTGGTTGGCAGTGTAACGTCAAAGCCCCAAAAGGTGCAATCCGGACATTCGAGCCCACGGCTGCACTCCACGCGATGGAGGGACTCAACTCCTGCACAGCAGCTCCCAACTTCAATTCATGCGCAGCAGCGACATTTTAGGGTTTAGGGTTTAGGGTTGATCATGTCTGAAAGCAAGGTCCTCCCGCGCCCAGCCGTCCAGCGCGCTCCCTGGCCTGTGACGGACGGACATTTGGAAGAAGATCTTGTGATGTCTTCTGGCCAACCAGGCATTGCCAACACGAGGGCACCAATGCAGGGAGACTGAAATCTTGCCGCTTCTGTCACCTTCCCAGGTCCACCTATGTCGTCATTCAAGCCAGCAGTCCACAAAACGAGTCTCCGGCCCGTGGCCATTGCAAGAAGAAGCACCAAACGCTGATATCACTGGCCAAGCTGGCAGCTGTGCATGAACTGGTGGGAAGGGAACTCCGGTCACAAGATCAAGGCAAGCCAAAAACGATAACACATCAACTTCGCACAGAGACATTGTAATGCACCCATGACTTCCCTAGACCACATCAGCCAG
>CAJNJA010004571.1:0-18049 GCA_905231915.1 Symbiodinium necroappetens | reverse complement strand
ACATGCCCGCAGCTGGGTTCTGGTTAAGAGGGGTATCTCCCCGGTTTAGGGTTTAGGGTTTAGGGTTGTAGGGTTTAGGGTTTAGGGTTTTGGGTTAAGAGGGTATTTCCCTTGAAGGATTCCCCCTTGAAAGGCTTTCTTTTAAGGGGGGATTTATGAGGGTTACCATAAGTGTTTAGGGTTTAGGCTTCCTTTCTTTAAAGGGGCTTTATGAGGGTTACCATAAGTGTTTAGGGTTTAGGGTTTCTTCCTTTAAAGGGGTTTATGAGGGTTACCATAAGTGAACCAATAAGGGTTTACGGTTTAGGGTTTCTTCCTTTAAAGGGGTTCAATTATGAGGGTTACCATAAGGGTTGGGTTCTGGTTAAGAAAGAGTATTTTTGGGGTTTCTTGGTTGTGGAGTTTTGCATGGTCTTTTCTCCGGGTCTACCAGGGCCTTTATATTGGGAGGAGTTCCTTCCAAGTTACCACAATAAGGAAAGCTGCAGGCCCGTACGAGGGTAGTTTAAACCTAAGCTCCAAAAACAAGAGCCCAAGGCAACTCAGTTGCAGATTGCCATGGGCATCCCGCTCTACAACGTCCCGGACATCCGAAGGTAGGGTTCAGGGGTTTCGGGGTCTTCGGGGTCTTAAGGGCTTGGGGCTGCGAGTTTAGGCTTTTAGGGTTAGGCTTTAGGGTTTAGGGTTTAGGGGTCCCGGGCATCCGAAGGTTCTACGGCATGGACCCAGCGGTCTGCTCCAAGATCGACTTCTTCGCCGTGGACTACCCGCCGATCACTTCGCACTGCTGCGCCTCGCGCATCACCGCCGAGAACCCGGACGAGGACCCCAAACCCCAAACTTCAAACCCTTAAAACCCTAAACCCTAAACCCTAAACCGGCTTAAGCCTTTTGACCCCTAACCCCTTAAACCCTGCCTTAAGCCTTAGATCCTAAACGCTCAGCCCTGAAGCGCCCAAATCCTAAGCACCTACACTTCAAACGCTGCAGCCCCTCAGCTCAGGGGTTCAAGCCCACCAGTGGCAAGATCAACAGTGTTCGCTTCCAGTCAGCCGGCGACTGCTGGGGCTCCCCAGCCGCGTTCTTTTTTGCGAAGTCTCCAGTCCCCAGCCTCCGGGTTTAGGGCGAAGGATTTACGATTTAAGGTTGAGGGCCTCTAGGGCCTCTAGGCTTATATACGGTCTAAGATTCAGGGTCTAGGGTTTAGGGGGTTTAGGGTACAAAGACTCCACTATCCCCAATATCACTGCCTGATATGAGATCGGAACCCCAAAACCCCGGGTCCTGACCCCGTCTCGAACCCCTAGCCATGCCCCAAATATACTGTCCCTCCAAGCTCCCAAAGCCCAAACCAACGAGTCCGAGTATGCTAGCTTTTTAGCAAACCCCGCTGTGACAGTTCTAGAGCCCTTACATAAGCCTTGTAGAACGCTAAGTATCCTTAAGATCTGGCAGGCCGAGGCTATTTCAGCATCTAGAGTCGAAACCCGAAGCGTTAAAAGCTTGAACCTTAAATCTTACACCCTAAAGTCGATTTTGTGTAAATCCTAAATCCCCTGCGCCCCCTGCTAGCAGCTTCATACAGCCCGTTTTGTCTAAGCCCTAAACCCCAAAACCTATATAACTTAAGATACACCCTAAACCCTAAACCCTGGCCTATATATATATATATAACTTAAGATACACCCTAAACCCTAAACCCGATGTAACTTCAGATACCCCTTCCTTACCTAATGCCGAGGCTACTTCAGTGTCCAAACCCTAAGGCCTGCGCCTTACACCCTGATCCGAAACCTTAAACCCTAAACCCTAACCCCTAAACCTTAGACCCTAAACCTGAGACCCTCAACCTTAGACCCTAAACCTTAGACCCTCAACCTTAAACCCTAAACCTGAAACCCTAAACCTTAAACTTTATAAACCTTAAACCCTAGACCCTCTTTAAAAAAACCTTAAACCCTAAACCCTCTCTGATTTCATCTAGCCCAGCTTTGCCTAGCGCCCGAGGCTACTTCAGCGTCGGCCTGAAGGGTGGGATCCACGAGTTCGCGGACTCCCAGCTTCTGGGCTCTTGTTTCGGGGACGTAGGCTTAGGGTTTGGGGTTCAGGTTTAGGGTTTAGGGTTTGGGGGTTTTAGGGGCAGTTTCTCTGGGTTCTTTTTTTTTGGGGACGTAGGTTTAGGATTTAGTGAAGGGTTTAGGGTTTAGGGTTTTCAGGGCAGTTTAGGGTTTAGGATTTAATGAAGGTTTAGGGTTCAGGGCTTAGGGCCTTTAAGGGGCAGTTTAGGGTTTAGTTATGGTTTAGGGTCTAACGTAGTTCAGGGGTTTAGGGTTTTAGGGTAGTTTAGGGTTGAGGGTGTAGGGTAGTTTAGGGTTGAGGGTTTTAGGGTAGTCTAGGGTTTAGGGTTTGCCACAATAAGGACGAATCGGGATCTGTGGTGAAGATGGTTGCCTTGCTTGTCCCTACGCCCTAAACCTTTAAAGCGCCGAAGCTCCAATGGCCCTCAGAAAACCCGAAACCCTAAACCTCCAAATCCCTAAAACCCCTAAAAATCCCTAAAAAAAACCTAAAAATAAACACTAAATCCCTAAGCCCTAAGCCCTAAACTCGAAGCCCTTAACCCTAAACCCTAAACCCTAAACTCGAAGCCCTTAGCACGAAGCCCAGCTTAGCCCTCAAAATCCCTAAACCTCAAAAAAAACTCTGAATCCCTCCTAAACTCGAAACCCCAAAACGACGAAGCCCAGGTTCGGCCACATCTTCGCGAAGGGCCCGAACCGCGAGGCGGCGAGGAAGAGCCTCGCTGGCAATAAAAACGAAGGCGCCAAGAACAGCATTAAACGTATATTATATAACAACAATAATATTAATAAAAATAACAATAATAATCATAATAATAATCATATAATAATAATAATCATAATAATAACAATAATAATCATAACAATAATCATAATAATCATAATAATAATCATAATAATCATAATAATGATAATAATCATAATAATAATAATACTAATAATAATAATACTAATAATAATATTACGAATAATACTACTTGTTGTAATACTACCACTCCATCGGCGAGACCACCTAGGTGGTGATCTTCCTCAGCCCTAAGCCCTCGAACCCTAAACCCTAAACCTTCAACCCTCGACCCTAAACCCTCAGCCCCCCAAGTACCCTTGAATAGAGGCTTAATGGTCCTTAATGGTGGGTACTTAGGTTCGAACCCCAAGCCCTTAAACACCTTAAGTGCGTACACCCCGAAGCAACCCGGTCCCCTTCAAGTGCCCTGAAACCCTAACCTCTGAACCCCCCCCAAGCCCTCAACCCGAACGCCTAAACCTCTAAACCCTAAGCACCGAAACCCTAGCCCTGAACCCCCAAACGTGCCCAAACCCTAATCCCTAAACCCCAACAGAGAGGTCTGCTGGGTCGTCCAAAAACACCAAGCTCTTCCGCCCCCAATTCCCAAACCCTCTAAACCCTAAACCCCTAAACTCCAAACCCCAAACCCTAAACCCTAAACCCTAAACCCTAAACCGTAAACCCCAAGCCCTAAACCCTAAACCCTAAACAGTAAACCCCAAGCCCTAAGCAGTAAACCCTAGATCCTAAACAGTAAGCCCTAAGCCCGAAACGGTAAACCCTAAGCCCTTAACAGTAAGCCCTAAGCCCGAAACGGTAAACCCTAGGCCCTTAACAGTAAACCCTATGCCCGAAACGGTAAACCCTAAGCCCTTAACAGTAAACCCTAAACCCTAAACCAGCCCTTGACCCCGACCCTCCCAGCAATCCCAACGAGGAGTCTCCGCTTCGCGCTCATGAACCTGGACATCTCCGGAGACTGTTTGGGTTTTGGGGTTAGGGGTCTTGAGGGTTTTGGGGGTGAGGGTTAGGGTTGAGGTTTTTTTTTTGATTTTTTGGGGGGTTTTGGGGTTTAAGGGTTGGGGTTTCGGGTTTAGACGTTGAGGGGTTTTGCGGGTAAGGTTTGGGGTCTAGAGGTTTAGAGTTAAGGGGTTTGTCAGGTTGTCTCGTTCCAAAATCAGAGACCCTGAAACAGGGTTTTGGGTCTAGGGCGGGCCATGGATTGGCTTTATCCTTCCAAGAGAAGGTATAGGTTTTTTTTTACGAGGATTTTGGGTAGGAGTTTAGGGTTTAATTCGAGGGTTTCGGGTATGGGGGGGGGGGTCGTAGAGTGAACCCAAAATCCCAAGCCCATGGGGCGTTTTTGGTTAAGGGTTTGGCGACCCTGTAGGAGACATCCGCCATCCCGTGGACTACTTGGTGGACTTGATCGAGACCCAGGAAACGCCAAGAGGGTTTAGGGTTTAGGGCTTAGGGTTCTGAATAGTTGGTATTCCGTCAGAGTCGCTACGGTGTATCCCAGACAGTTGGAGCAGTGCTGGGACTCCCAACACTTGACCCCTGAAGCAGCTGCTGCTCCGAGACCACAAGGGCCTAAAGCCCTGGAGCCGTAAGATCCTGAAGCCTACGCCCTAAAACCCGAAAGCCCCAAACCCCCAAAACCCTCAACCCTGAACCCTAAACCCTAAACGCGAAACCCCAAGCCCTACATCTTGACGCCTCAAACTGAAGGCCTAGAAGCCCATCCCCCTCCCCCACCCCCACCCCCACCCCATCACCCCATCCACCCCCCCTCCCCGACCCCGGAAGGCCTACAAGGACAACACCATCGACACCATGTGGCTCGATGGGCTGATCGCCAGCAAGGCAAGAGCTTAGTATAAGCTGTATACACCCTTAAGCCCGAACGGTTTAGGGTTTAAGGTTCCAGGGTTTAGGTTTTAGGGTTTAGGGTTTGGAGTTTAGATTTTAGGGTTTCGGGCGGGTCCGCACCTTTAGGGGCTTTTAAACCCCTAATCTCCCTCTCACAAAAGAAGGCCCCTGTGGTGTTTGCAGGCCATCTCCCCCAGCACTGGCGCCATGGACGTGGTCTTCTATGCGGCAGTCTTCCGCGCCTTCAGCGCCCTGACACCGTTTCGAAGCCAACCTTAGCTCCCGGTGTGGGGTGTAGCGTTTTGCCTCCGAGCAGCACGGATATATATATATATATATATATCAACTCATACCGTAAACCCTAAACGCCCTTGAAGGATCCCTAAACGGATCCCGTTAAGGGATCCCTTTGCTGAAGGATCCCCTTACAGGATCCCCTTAAAAGGGGACCCTTCTGCATCCCAAGGCATGGTGAAGTCCCGCACACAGGAGGCGCTTGACGCCATGCAGAAGGGCCAGCTGGTCTTGCTTCCAGGTCTTCATTAAGGATTCTACCTTGTAAAAAGGGGGTTTTACGGGGTTTTGTGTAGAGTTTGACGTTCTCTGAACGGAAGTTCCGCAAAGCCAGAAATCCTGCGAAAAACAGCCCCTAACCTTAACGTTTATGGGGTTTTATGGTTTTGGGTTTAGGGTTTTGGGTTTAGGGTTTAGCCTTCGTGGCCCTACCTGGACCCTGAGCACCGGATGAGTACAAGGGGAGCACCAAGGCTTGGCAAGAGCGACACGGATGCCCTCGTCAACTTCCCCGTTGAGCTTCTCGGCTGCAGAACCAGGCATTCTTCTGAGGCTTAGGGTTTAGGGTTTAGGGTTTAGTTTTTTGTTCTTGTTTCTCGGGGGCTTAGGGGTTAAAGCTCGAAGAACCTAGAGACCCCAAAGCAACTTCTTAATTGAGGAATACGTCAAAATAAGGATCATTAGGGATCCCTCTATTTTTTTGAGGTATATCACTGAATTAAGTATATCTTGACCCTGCATAAGCATAGAACCTGAAAAACCCTAAACCCAAAAACCGTCATGGAGTCTCTTGGAAGCTCAGGATCACCTATGATGGCAAGAAGTTTTGCTTTCAGGTCTCGAGGATGCGAAGCGATGCTGGGCTCTTGTTAAGGAACTTCGTTTAAGTTATCATAGGTAGAGGTCTGTAGTGCATCATAGGCTTTCCTTAGGATGGCAACTTCAGCTAAGATCCTACGCCTGCTTTCGAACGCTTAGAGGATGCCTGAGTTGTGGTAGCTCAAAAGTAGGTTCCTCAACTTAAACCCGAAACCCTAAAAGGCCCTAAAACCCCAAACCCTAAGTCCTAAACCCTAAGCCCTAAACCCTAAGCCCTATACCCTAAACCCTAAGCTCTAAAGCCCCCAGGATGTCTACGCCTTCACCATCAACAACAAGACGCTGAAGGCCAAGGTGCGCGAGCAGCCGGACGGATCGCTCTACGTGAGCCTCCCGGCTCTTGTGAAGGAGCAGGGGGTTTATTCTGGGGGTCCAAGGGTTTTGGGCTTAGGGGTTTAGGGGTTTAGGGGCTTGGGGGTTTAGGGATTTTTGGGGGGTTCGGGGTTTGGGGATTTAGGGTTTATGGGAGGAGACCTGATTCAAGTTACCTTGATTTAGGGCCTTCAGGGTTTCCTGGAGGGTTCCAGAAGGGGTTATAGGAACTTACCTTAAGATGTTCTAAGAAGCAAGCAGTGTTATTGACTGTAGATCCACAAGTAACTGCGTTCATAGGGTTAGGGCTTTTTAGGTTTAGGGTACATGATGAACCAGTGTCCAGGAACCTACCGTTTAATTAATTGAAGTTAACCTGGTGGTATCGGGTTTATGTGTTTAGGTAGGATTGGGGCTTTCATTGAAACTATCATACAAGTGTTTGCCAGTGTTTGCTATCTGTCCCAACTATCCTAAACCTTAACGCCTAAACCCCCTAACCCAAAGCACCCCAAAACCCCCAAAAGTGCCAGACACCCAAGCAAACCCAAGCACCCTAAACCCTAAACCCCAAACCCGAAACCGCGCAGCCTTAAAGCTCAGCACCTTAACAAGAAGCCTAGGCATCGGCAGCATCAGCCAGCAAGTGAAAGGCCGGACTCAGCTTTTTTGCGACCTCTGAGGAGGGTTTAAGGTTCAGGGTTGAGGGTTTAGGGTTTATTTAGGGTTGAGGGGGGTGTAGGGTTTGGGGTTTGGGTTTAGCGTCTAGGGGTCCAGGAGACTCCTTGTAACAGGTTTTAGTAGGGAATTCTGGTGGTATGTGGGGTTTTGTAGGGTTGTGGTAGGTTTCTTTGGAGGGATAAACGCAGCTGAGCTTACTTACAAGATCATGGGACTTGCATGTAGGGCTTTACATAAGGTAACTATACTCAATTTTTCTTTGGCTACAGATTCTGTCACTTCTCGCTTCACTCACTAAGCCCCATGATCATGCAAGCATGTGCTACGTCCAGCGAGCATCGAAGTAGCGTCCCGGAGTCAGCCTTGAACGGAGACTGACTTTCCCAAACCCGAAACCTACACTACCTCGCCCAAAATTTCTAAACCCTAAACTGCGCACTCTAAGCCCTATAGCTTCATAAAAGCCCCTTCACTTAGCCTCCCAAAGTCCTCATAAAGCCCTACATCTTCTCATAAAGCGATATACACAGCATACCACTATGTTGTATACTGAAAGAAGACGAACTTTAGAAACCTTCTTCCTAACCTTCCTCTACCCTAATCCCTATAATATACCGAGAAATCAACATAACACACAGGTTTGCACAACACATAACATAACATGGCACAGCATAACATATCATATCATAACACGGCATGCATAACAAAGCGAAACATACCATACCATAACATAGCATAGCATAGCACAGCACAACATAACATAACATAGCATAACCTACCATAGGGGTTGTATAGAACAGAATATAACACACCATAGTATTTTCGAGCTGAATATACTATAATGTAACATGATCTGGTATTATCATACAATGTAACATAGCATAAAACCCTAAACCCTAAACCCTTAACATCTTAACATCGTAACATCTTAACCCTAAGCCCGAAGCCCCTAAACCCTTAACACCTTAACCCTAAAACCCTACACCCTAAGCCCTAAACCCTAAACCCCTAAACCCCTAAGCCCTAAACCCTAAACCCTAAATCTTATAAACCCAAAAACCCTAAACCCCTAAACATCCTGAACATCCTAAACCCCTAAACCCCTAAACCCTCCTAACCGGAGCCAGGCCAGGAGGAGGCTCTTGGCCTCCGTCTGATCATCGGTGCTCAGACCATTATGGTCCCCACGGTCTATGACCCCTCGGAGCTCCGCTCCGACGTGAATGGCAAGGTGGAGTTTATTTTTAGTTCTTTTTTGAATTGCGTTTTGTGTTTGTTTTTTTGTTTTTGTCTTTGCTTGGTTTTTGCTTTGTTGGTTCTTTTTGAGGTGCTGCTTTTGCAGGTGCCTGGGGTTTGTTCAGAGCTTGATGGTGGACGCCCGCCTAGAGTGTGCGGTGTACAGGTGGTGCGCTATCTCCACGACGAGGGCACCGAGATCGCCAAGGGTGAGGCCATACCCTAAGCCCCCACACTACACCCGGATACAACATCCCTTCTATATATAGTATCCCTTGAAGGAACCCGTCTTCTAATCACCCAGGCCTTTATGGTAGGGATTCCCTACACCTTAAACCCCTCAACCACGACACCCCCCCCCCTTAAATGCCTGAACACTAAAATCTCAAGCTGTAGAACTAAGGCCTACATCGAGCTGGAGGCCATGAAGATGATCATGTCCCTGAAGCTTCTTGCTTTTTGCATTGTGAAAAGGCTCCTTCGTGGGGCCAGGGTTTAGGGTTTAGGGTGTTAGAGGGTTTAGGGTTTCGGGTTTCTGAAAAGGCTCCTTTAAAGCCTTACAGGGTTCTATGAGGTGCTTGGGCTGCCGCCTTCCGAAAGCTTTTGAAAGAGAGAGCCCCTAAAAGGCAGACTTGTTTTCCTCGTTCCTTCCTCACATGACCCCTTCCTCTAAGCACCCTAAACCCTAAACCCTAAACCCTAAACCCTAAACCCTAAACCCTAAACCGAATGCCTAAGACGGACCCAGGTCCGGTGAGGCCGGCAAGATCTCCCACTCCCTGAGCCCGGGCGCCATCGTCTCTGCCGGGGAAGTCTTGGCGAACTTGCAACTGAAGGACGCCGGGGGCTCCCGGGTACTCCTTTCGAAAGGTTCCTTTTTTAACTGGGTTCGTGTTAAGGGTTCCGTTAACAGGTTCCTTTCAACAGGATTCCGTTACTTTTCAAGGGTTCTTTTAAGGGTTGCACTTAAGGGTTTCTTTGAAAAGGGTTCCTTTGAACGTTTGGGTGACTTTTAAGGGTTCTGTTTAGGGTGACTTTTGAGGGTTCCTTTAGGGGTTCCTTTGAAAAAGGGTTCCTTTGAAAAAGGGTTCTATCATGAGGGCTGCTAGAAGGGTTCTATGGTAGAGGCGCCTCACGGTGATATCCTCAAAGCTGTTGCGTTTTTTTTTATCGCAGCATTAATGATAAGAAGCCCCGAAAAATATAGCACCCTCGAAGGTGAAGAAGAAGTAGCCGGGGGTTTGGTGTGTAGGCCTCGGGTTCAGAGGGCTTCTCAGGAGTCGAGGCTTTGTTCTAGGGGTGAAGCTTGGATAGCCAATGGGAGAACTTTAAACAAACTTGTCGGCCTTGTGTATCAGGTCTATCCTAAACTTTTAAACAGTTTGAACCTTTTTGGGCCTGGTTGTTGAAGAAGAGGGGAAAGGGAAAGATTATAGGGTTTATCGTAAGGTTTGCAAGGGGTCTACCGCCCAAGCCCTAAAGCCTATAACCCTAAGACCCTAAGGCCCGAAGCCCTAAACCTGAAGACCCAAACCCTGCACCCTGAGACCCTAAACCCTAAACCCTTATAGGAGCCTTACACAAGGTCGGTATACCTTATAGAAGCCTTATGGAAGCCCTATATACCCACCCAGCTGCCCCTAAACCCTAAACTCTAAAACCCTAAACCCTAAAACCCTAAAGCCCTAAACCCTAAACCCAGCTGCAGGACCCCTCGAAGGTGAAGAAGATCGCCCTCTTCGATGGGGACTTTGAGATGAGCGCAAAGCCCGAGCCGGATGTTCCCGCCCCCCGCGAGGACTTGCAGGCCTGTAGGGTCTTAGGGTGTTAGGGTTTAGGATCTGTAGGGTTTAGGGTCTTAGGGTGTTAGGGTTTAGGATCTGTAGGGTTTAGGGTTTAGGGTCTTAGGGTTTAAAGTCTGCAGGGTTTAGGGTTTAGGGTCTTAGGGTTTAGGGTCTGTAGGGTTTACGGTTTAGGGTCTTAGGGTTTAGAGCTGAATTAGGGGTTAGGGCTCAGGGAATGCCCCAAAGCCTAAACCCTAACGTAAACCCTGAACTCTAAGGTTAGAAGTATGGGCTCCTAATATGGACCCTTAGGCCGTTCTAGGGACCCTTAAAGGTACATATAGGGTATATAGCAGGTGTATAAGGATCCCAGGGTTAAGGGCCCATAGGTTTCAACCTCAGATGAACGCCTGAATCATCTAGATTCCAAGCCCACTTCAAGCCCCCTTTGAACTTACTTAACACCGCCTAGACCCGAAACCCGAAACCCTAAACTCTGAACCCGAAACCCTAAACCCTAAACGCGAAACCCATATCCTCGACTCTCCTTTGCAGGCCTTTTTGGACGGCTACCACTCGGAGCAGAAGGGACCTCAGCTCGTGGAGCACCTGGGTCCTGCAGTGGTGATATAGGGGCCTAAATAATGTAGGGTTTAGGGTTTTGGGGTTTAGAGTTTAGGAGGGCCTAAGGGGTTTACAGTTTAGGGTTTAGGGTTTAGGAGGGCCTAAATAATTACCAATACTATTTCGGTGGTAAGTATAGTATAATGGGCCCCAAAACCCTATTCTAATTATTAAGGCCCCTATATTACATTTTTTCCACGTTCTTCAATACCATGTTAAGGCGTACAGGGGTTATATAGGGGGTTTAGGGTTTGTTGCTTGAGATTGTGACAAGCGTGTTATGTTGTCTTACATGTTTTGATGCGGTTGTTAGCACCTTTAACACCAAGCTTTTTGTAGACACGCATACAAGCAAACATACACACCTCTCAACCAACTCCAATGCCGAAGCCTGGATGAACACCCTTCAGAACAGAAGCCCTTGTGCAACATCTATGAGTGCCCTGACAAACTCCCTGTTTGCTACGGGAATATTGGAGCAACGCTGAACCATAAAACCCATATCAACCCATGTTTCAATAGCGATTATAGGAACTTCACGCCCGTCTGTTACAGTCAGAAGGTACCCTTGCAAAAACCCACTAAAATCGTAGGAGTGTTTCGGGATTTAGGAACCCTGATGAAAGCTCTATGAAACCCTAGAAGCGCCCCCCAAACCCACCACCCGGTTGCTAGGGTCGCGCTTGGGGAAGATCCTAAGCCTAGAACACCGAAGAAACCCCTGAACCCTGAAGCCTTAAACCGGAACCCCCTATAAGGGCTCCTTGAAAGGGACCCCCTTTTTTTTGGGGACCCCAGCAGGACCCCCTCTTATAGAACCCTAAAGTACCGTTGCAGGGTTCCTTTGAGGGTAATGCAGGAACCTGATTAAGAAATCCTGGCCCTTCGACCCCAAACTAGTAGGATCCATGTACAGAACTCTAATAAATACCCAGAGTGTTTAAACCCTCAGCCCGAAACCCTAAATTACTCTAAACCCTAAACCCTAAATACCCTAAATTACCTTTAAGGCTTGCTTTGAGGGTCCCTTTTTGGGGAGCCGAGGCAGATGTTCGCGAGCTTCGCCAACCGCGAAGCGGCTTCCGAGACGGTGCGCGGCGTGCTGGAGACGCGGCTTAAGCCAGGTTTAGGGTTTAGGGCCAAGAAGTTGGGACATCATGACCCTCATGCCCCTAAGATGTAGAAAATGTTTTTGATATAATTCTATAGGGGTGTTGAGAGGTTTCTTTCAACGTTTTTTTCTTTTTTGCAGGGTTCTTTTGGCTTTTAATAGGGGTCGCGTAAGTCCTTTTGCAAGGTTGCTTTAGTAAGAGTTTCATAGGGTCTTACGAAAAGGCTGTATGCTAGATCCCCCAGCAATACTCTCACGCCCCTTCATTTTCTGTACACTCAAAAGTTGGCAAACGGGTGCCCTTCTTGTTGAGGGAGTAGCTGTGGGAACGCTTGAGACAGGACCCCTGATCGAACCAGAAAAGATGGTTGGAAACACCTTCAAAATCATGTACGAGCAGCAAAACGACCATTGAACACTTCCACCGAGGAGAAGTACCTCTCCAACGAGCGGCCCTTCGCCACCTCCATCGAAAAGAAGCAGCCTTATGACAAGCTCCTGCTGGACCTGATCAACCAGGAGGGTTTAGGCGTTTAAAGAGGATTTCGGGGCTTTAAGGGTTTTGAGGGTTTTGGTTGTGTTTTGCACACCTCTTAACTATGCTGCCAGGGATCACGGACATAGATTCTAGGTTCGTACTTGCTTTGCTTCCGCTCTGACGATCACACAGTCCATTTTTTCCCCGCATTTTCGATGACTGAAGGACAAAAAGGAATTGTATACAGGAAGGAACGAAGGATTTATATTATATCAATTATATCTGATGCAGGTTTGAGGAGGAGAGCTGCGTACCTTCGGACGAAGGTCGAACATAATGTATAGTCGACTGGCGACGGCATAATCTACCATTTCGGCGAAGACTCATTTGACATCGCAGTTGTGATTAGCTTCATGAGTGACAGCGAACTATTATCCGCAGCTGGCATGTAAAGGCTTTGACGAGCGCGCTCCAACTGCGGGCGTTTGGCTCAAGATTGGCGATTGCGTAGGTCAGCTAATCCTAAGCTCCTCGGAGCTCGCCTGGCCCCGGCTAAGGGCTCCCGATACCCAGGGGACATTTGAGGGACACGTCAGCGCAGGACGTATAAACAAGGCGTGCATCCCTCTGAGCCCGAGCGAGAGACTAGCTGAGCTCACCCTGTCTCAACTTAAATGGTATAAATCACCTTTCACCTCGACTTTGACTGGGCACAACGGTGTCTACCCGTTCACAGCGCGCATGTAAATACTTTGGTTGTACTATTCACTACTGTGCATACTTGCTAATATTGTTTCTTGGAACACGCGTCATATTCTGGTTAGGAAATCCCAAGGGTTCCGCACCGATCTAGAGGTTGTTCCAGGGTTACTAGGGCTCAGGTGCTCATCCTCAAGACCCATACTCTATGAACCCTATGGCCTTGTAGGCTCCACAAGCCTTGCGAATTACCCCCCGGCCCTCTGCTAAGCCTCATATAGAGTCCCTCCAGGACCTTTATCAGCCCCTAAGCCCTTCTAGATCAGCTCAAAACCCCTGAAAGGACCCTTGCAGATGCTTGAAAGAACCGGCAGGGCATTTAATCAGCCTTTGAGCCATAAACCCTCAGTTACAGACCCCGATAGAACCCTTGAAAGAACCTGAAAAGAACTTTAAACCCCTACAGAACCCCTGAAAGCACCCTTGAAGCACCCTTGAAAGAACCCTAAACCAGGGCAAGGATTCTATGGAGAAGGTCCTCTTCATGGTGGCCGCTCACAACAAGCTGGCGGAGCGATCCGACGCCGTGACCTGGCCCCACCTCTAAACCGCAAGCCCCAAAAAACCCAACAGCTCGGAAACCATCAACCCAAAAGCCTAAAACCCCAAACCAATTAAGCGCGAGTAAGGTAATGGCCCTGATCCGCGAGATGCTGGCAGCTGAGGGCTCCGGCATGTCCTGCATGTGCCCTTTCTAGGGTTTTGGGTTTAGGGCTTTAGAGGTTTTAGGTTTGGGGTTCATCAGGTTTAGGGGTTCATAGCGCCTTTGCGGGTGTTCTAGGGATTCTATAAGGTTTTATCGGGGCATCACTCATGGATTGATACCCTAAACCCTAAACCCTAAACCCTAAAACCCTAAAACCCTAAACCCTAAACCCTAACAGCCCCAACAACGAACCCTGTAGACCGTCTTGCTTTTGGAAAGGTACGTCCCCGACCTTCGCCTTGAGGATGACATGGCCGGCGCTGTGCAGGAGACTGGGCTCTTGTTCAGGAGGGTTTAGGGTTCAGCGTTCAGCGTTTAGGGTTTAGGGTTTAGGGTTTAGGGTTTAGGGAGCAAAAGTTTCAGGGTTTAGGGCCGGTGTAGGGTGCAGAGCTTACGTTTCAGGTTCAGGGATCGAGAACTTAGGTTTGGGGGTCTGCTGGTCGGGAACGTAGGTGTCACGATGACACACTTAAGTTTTCTTGTAGGGTTTACAGAAGGGTTTTGTGAAGTTGTAGGCAGGTTTACTATAAGAGGTGTGTTAATGAGCCTCAGGCAAGTTCCCTTACACAGCACAGCTACATCATTAGAATGACTATGACTATGCTTAGGATTATGATCAATAAGTCGTACTACTTGCCATTATTCATTATTGTGATTATGGCTATGGTCTTTCGTTGTTGTCGTGACTATTGCAACTGGCGTTCAGTTCACCGATAACCCTGATAAAGTCTTTAAGATACCATCATGAATCGCTTGTAAAGTCCTATTATCAGATAATACCACACAACATAAACTCCCATGAAATGTTGAAAAAGCCGCGAGAAGCCTTGTTCTAGCAACTACAACCCCTCTAAACAGCCCTAGACTAGGAGTTCAGTTCCTTCAGCAGAACGCAAAAACCGACAAAAGAAGGTGCTTCTCATGGTACAGAAAAAATAGCGGACACACTAAAGCTCCCATACCCAAGGCCGCCTGAGAACCTTGCAACAGACCAGGACCGCAGTTCCTTCAGACCCAAATTGTCTTTTTTCGGAAGACAAGCTTTTCAGGTCCTCAGAGCAACCCTGTCGACCCTAGCAGATCGGTCTAGAACCTTCTGCAGACCTTGACACCCTGTATGCAGCGCTTATTAGTTCAGTTCCTTCAGAAGCAGACTCAAATTATACTGTAATCAACCTTCCTTCCCTAAGCCCTATAAGACCTAAGCCCCTATAAGCCCTAAACCCTACTTAACTTCCCTAAGCCCTATAAGACCTAAGCCCCCATATAAGCCCTAACCCCTATTATTCCGTTGCTTCAGATCAGGAGCCTAGGAGAAGATCCCAAAAAGTAGGTCCAAGCCCGAAAGCCTAAACCTTAAACCCTAAACTCCAAACAACCTCTAAGCCCTAGGAACCCCAAACTCCCTTAAACCTTCGACCCCAAACTCCCCGAAACCCTAAACCCCAGACTCCCCTAAACCCTAGACCCCAGACTCCCGTAAACCTTAGACCCCAAACTCCCCTAAACCCGAAACCCCAAACTCCCCTAAACCCTAAACCGAGTCAGAGCCCAGGAGAAGATCGTGGAGCTCTCGCAGCTTCCCAGCTCCGCCGCTGTGGCTGGAGACTCTCGGAGTCGCGCTAGTTATTTTTTGTGTTTGTTTTTTGTTGCATTTCTGTTTTTCTTTTTGACTGAACAACTTTTGTTGTTTTTTCTTTTTCTTTGGGCTCTGGGTCTCGGAGCGGTTCAGGGCTTGGGGTGCAGGGTTCAAGGTTGACGACTGGGTTTGTTCTTGGGCCTTTTTGGTTGTTGTGGTATTTTTTGTTGTTTTGGGGTGTTGGTGATTCGTGAGTTTAGGTTTCCGGGTTTAGGGCTGAGAGCAGGGCGATGTTTAGATGCTCGGGTCAGGAGCAGTAGGAGGTTTTGGAGCCAAGGACTACGGCAACGTCCGATACTTGGCGCAGCAGCTGCTGGACACGGTCCCCCAGGCCGGGACCGATAGGTTAAGAATCATACAACACTGAACCCTAAAACCCTAAACCCTAAATCCCTAAACCCCTAAACCCCTAAAACCCTAAACCCCTAAACCCTAAACCCCTACCCTAAACCTTAAACCCTAAAGCCTTGTTCCTAATCCCTAAGCCCTGAACCCTAAACCCCAAAACCGCTCCACCAAAAGTCCATGGCTCCTGTGCGCGTGCACTGTAATTGAGCTAAGTGGGATGCGTAGTTCTTTAAATCAGGGTCCCTTTTCAATTTTGGTCACCAACATGGTACGTTACCCTGATGCAATGGACTCGAGAACTACACACGGCCTGCTGAAACGGCCCTGACCCGAAGCCATGGTCTGGTATAGGGGCCGGAATAGTTAGCAACATGATTCCTTACGGTACTCAATGTTTTTATACTCCAAAAATAACATGCACCACGGCGCTGTTCTAACTGTTCAGACCCAGGCCTTTAGACAACTTGGAGTTCCCCTTTTAGAACCCGTAAAGGAACCCTATTCGAAGTATGAAGGCCCCTATATTCGGAGCCCGGCACAGGAGTCTTACGAGGAGCGCACCAAGCACTTCCGCGAGCAGCTGGCGGCCCTCAAGGAGGACACAGTGAAGGCGATGAACCAGGCGCCCGGGTTTAGGGCTTAGGGTTTAGGGGTTTAGGGTTTAGAGGCTTCTTGTACTATGGATCCTAGCAAGCTGATGACGCACGTACGGCACCCTCGCAGAACCCATAGAACCTTTGCTTACTCAGCTCCCCTAAACTCCCTGAGCTTCTTCAGAGCTTGAAAGGCCCAGCAGCACCCAAACCTCTAAACCCAAAGCCCGAAACCCCAAGCCCTAAACCCTAAACCACCGGTGGTGTGCAACAGAGTGGGCAAGTGCCTCAGCCATCTTTGGCCTTCGACCTAACCTAACGGGCAGGTGGAAAAGAGATTTTCAAACATGCAAAAGCCCAAGCCCTGACCCTTATAGCTCCTTTTTCGTGCCCCCCTGTTGTGCCCCTTTTCTTGCACCCTTACAGTACCCTTTACCCTTCTTACCCTTATAGTACTCTTTCCCTCTATGGTACCCTTAGAGCACCCTTGCAGTACCCTTGTGGCCAAATAGTCTTCTCAAAAGCCGAATCCTTAAACCCTTATAGCCACAGAGTCTTCATAGCCTCATCGTACCGAAGTAGTGCGAAAACCCCTAAACCCTAAACCCATCACCCCGTAGACCCAAACCTATAAACCCTAAAACCCTAACCCTTAAACCCACAACGCATAGCGCACAACCCCCTAAACCCATAACCCCTAATCCCTAAAGCCCTAAACCCTATAATCCCTGATCCCATAACCCCCGACCCCTAAGCCCTAAACCCTATAATCCCTGATCCCATAACCCCCGACCCCTAAGCCCTAAACCCCTAATCCCCGACCCCAAAGCCCTTAGAGTCCTTATAGCCTCAAAGGAGCATAACCCCTAAACCCAAGCCCTAGACTCAGAACCCTAAACCCACAAGCAAATGATAAAAGGAAGGTGTGTGTTTTGGGGTTTGGCTGACAGAATAGAACAGAAGTTGTATGTTGAAGCTGTTTGAAGGCTTGCCAGCAATAAAATGGCAGGACAGAGCAGGACAGGGCAGGAGGGTAGGAAGGAGCCAGCCCGCCATCCCCCATCCCCCAGCCCCCAGCCCGCCAGCCCGCCAGCCCGCCAGCCACGCCAGCCACGCCAGCCATTCGCCAACCGCCAACCGCCAGCCACAAAGAGCAGGGGGTCCCGCCAGCCAGCCAGCCCGCCAGCCGTCAGCCGCCAGCCGCCAGCCCAGCCAGCCATCCTGTGACCAAAAAGCAACAAAACTTTGACCGAAAAGCAAAAAAGCAAACACTCAGAATTCGCGCAAAATTCGCACGAAACCCGGCAAAACTGCGCACCCAAGCCCTACACACCTTCTGTGAACCCATATCCCCTAAACCCCTAAACCCATGACCCCTATTCCCTAAACCCTAAACCCCTACACTCATAACCCATACCCCGCAAACCCTTTTGGACATAATATGGGAACCTGATTAAGAAACCCTAGGGTCTTTATTAGGGATCCTTATATGAATCCTAATATCTTGGGGCTATAGGGCCAGGGTTTCTTACTCAGGTTTATACATTCGAGTCCTCGGAGAGCCTCCCGCAACCCTAAACCCCTAAAACCCTCCTGAACCCCTAACCCCTAAAACCCTAAACCCCTAAACCCCCAAACCCCCCTAAACCCCCAAAGCCCTAAACCCCTAAACCCCTAAACCTTCCTATAGGTCCCTTCTAGATCCCTTTAAAGGAACCCTTCTAGATCGCTTTAAAAGAGCCCTTCTAGATCCCTTTAAAGGAACCCTTCTAGATCCCTTTAAAGAGCCCTTATAGATCCCTTTAAAGGAACCCTTCTAGATCCCCTTTAAAGGAGCCCTTTTAGATCCCTTTAAAGGAACC
>CAJNJA010004560.1:0-15711 GCA_905231915.1 Symbiodinium necroappetens | reverse complement strand
ATCTCGCCTCGTCTGCTGGATACCACTCAGTCCCTGCGCCTGGGCTGGATACGGCGAGGTTTGAGTACACAGCGTTAGTCTGCGTGAGTTCCATGAACTAGCTACATAATTACTTACTTCTTAATTAACGAGTCTTATACTAAATAAATACATGATCATGAAAGAACGGTTAAGAAAATTCAACCCAGCAGTTTCGTACTTTCTTCATACTCGCTGCTTGAGGGTTGAAGCCTGCAGTCCCGAGCACGGGGCCCAAACCCTGCCCCGCCAAAAACCCCGCACTTGCAAGCTTGTAGGAGGGTTTAGGGTGTCGGGTTAAGTATCACGGGCGTAGGGTTGAGGGTCACAGGGCTCTTGGGGCGTGTTTAGCCTTTGCAGGGATGTGGTCGGGCGGACTGCCCGACAGGTCGGACGGGGACGGCGGGTTTTAGGGTGGCTCTTGGATCGTCCAGGCCCTGTAGACACCCTACACTTTAAAGACAAACGATAACACCCTACACCCTATAGATCCCCTAGCATTGTAACACACCCCCNNCCCCCCCCCCCCCCCCCCCACAATGCCTAAGCCTGAAGGCCAAGACCCACAATCCGTGAAGGTCCTAAACTTGCAATTCCTTGGTTACCTAGCATCCTGATGCCTGGTTACACGATGCTCGCCGCGAGAAGGAGCCACAAGGCGGTGGGAAGGAGGGTGTATAAGCACTTCATCATGTCTTGAGACCATACTCTCCCACAGTAATCCCATATTTAGGGCCTGAAAGGCCCTAAATACATCCACTCCCCCCCAACCGTACACAATGACTCCTAGAGACCGACGCTTCAAAAAGGCAGCTTACTCGCTCAGACCCTGCAACCTGGTTAGTTGGCAATCCCGAGCCGTAAAGCTGCAGTCGCCAAGCTCCAAGAAGGACCAGCCTCAAAAGGTGCGAGTAGCCGCTATACCTGTGGCCCAAGACCCGACAAACTAGTAGCATAGGTGACTTATATGACCTCTTTACTAAAAAGTCATGATCAACCCAGGCTCACGAGTTCATCGCAAGGCCGCTTCCCAAGCTCTTTTGCTTCTTTTGGGAGTTCAAGGGTTTTTTCAGAGGTTTTCAGACTGACTGGGCAGGTTTTTTGTTTAAATACTTTTCCCCTAAAAACCTACCGCTTTCAGGACTTATATACAGGCAAAGCATGATAAGGAGCCCAATAGGAGCCCTAAAAACAGAAAGGCAGGTTTTACGGGGTTCCAGGTGGGGTTTCTCACAGGGCCTGTTCGGAGGTTTAGAACCTTTTTGCCTGAAGCGGTGGTCCGGGCTTTAGGTACTGGCTTTAGGTTTCCCACTTCGTTCAGAGGGTCTCAGTTGTCGTGTCATTGATTTAATTAGTGGGGATCAGGTTTTTGGGTCCTTGGGCTTAGGTTTTCGGATCGGGATACTTAGTCCTCACATGATTCTACTCTATGCTGCAACGTACCGCGACACTGCTCGAATTATCAGGGCCACTATCTCACCGTTCTTCAGAGGTTGAAACCCTAAACCCCTAAACCCTAAACACCGGTCTTCAGAGGTTAAATTAAAACCCCGAAGGCCCGGACCCGGGGCTTTGCTCCAAAAATTGTACGTCCGTCGCTAATCTTCCGGTTTGAGGCTACCAGTGTTCCGAATTTGGATCCCCGTATAATTTCATGATGTTTTTTTCCCTGAACTCACGGATTATCGGAAGGTCTGCATGTCTCCAAACAGTCTCGAGAGGCTTGAGACCCCTCTGCCCTCTTTTCTTCGACGCCACCCATACCCTGCAGGTCCTCTGTCTGGTTTGCCAGCTGAATGCCTCGGATGTTTCCATACCGAAAACAAGATTGTCAACCCAGAAACTACAAGTGAGGGTCCCTAAACCCTAAACCCAGAACACGAGACCCTGAGCTCCAACCACCTACGAATCCTGAAACCTAGCGTTCCCAAAGCCCGAAACACGACGCCCTCAGGCCAGAGCCCTACAACCCTAAGCTCTAAGCTGAAACTCCTAAGAAGCCGTCTCCTTCCGAAGGCCGGATCTACAAACCACACATGCGGACGCGAGTTCCGTTTTGCAAGGCCTGGCTTGGAAGATATCAAGTTCAGGATTTGGTCTAGGGTTCAGAGAGCTTGAAATCGAGCGCTTGGGGTTTTAGGGTTAGGTAGGGTTTAGGGAGGTTTTGTCTCTAGGGGTTGGGGTTTGGCTTGGGGCTTGTGTTTCGGGCTTGGCAGAATTATCACGTGCTGGGATTCCCTATGCTTTTCTTTGGGACTTATGCAATTAATTTAATATGGCAGAAATCCATCCGCATGTAGTCCCGGATATACTGGTGTCGTTTAAAGTTTATACCACAAAGGCTTGTTCTACTTCTTAACGCCCCCTCATCAAGCTCAAACCCTTGTAGAACACTTTGAAACACAAACCCTTTAAAGGAAGCCTTGTAGAAACCCTCATTCTAATCATCAGTCAAGGCCTCATATCAAGGCCTACAAAACCCACCAAAACGACCCTTATAGGAACCCTTCAAACAACCCAGTTGGACACTTTCTTCTCGCTGTGAAGGCCTCTATAACCTAAACCAGTGGCCTAGGGCGCACCCTGGGTCAACCCCCAAAACCCTAAGCACTAAAACCCTCAGCCTTGATGACTTATAGAATTATAAGCCCTGAACCCTTAACCGAAGCCCTACCTCTAGTCTCCATTGCAGTTCCTTTTTTGTTTTGCTTCAGCCAGGTTTATATTTAGGATCCCAAAGAAGTAACCCTATGGGTAAGCCCTAAACTGCGTCGCACAGGTTTGTGGCGGTCGCGGCCACACGGCCGACGCTCCGCACCTGGTCCACCAGCAGCGGGCCTGGTCGTTGAGTAGGGTTTAGGGTTTAAGGTTTCAGTTGAATGAGGGCTTTAGGGGCGTAGCGTTTCAGGTGCAAGCTTAGTGAGTTGTAGAAGTTCGGGTTTAAGGTTTCAGGGTTTTGCAACCTTAAAAACACATTAGAAGTGATCTTTAAGTAGGGTGTGCTACGGGTCATGTAAGGGTGTGAGCAGGGTTGTAAGCGTTCTGTAGAGGTTTCAGCGGCTTCTACACGTTTCTTGAGGCTTCGACATTTAGGGGATCCGAAGGGTTTGGATTGGTTTGTAGGCATGTTGTAAGGGTTGGAGTGGTGCCTTTTTGATTGACCAAGCTACCCTCAAAAAGGAGGATATACATTAGTCTAGTGTCGATTCATTTCTTTGCAGTGCATAAATGGGTTACTCTAGGTAGAGCTTTTCGGCTTGAGGGCTTTCAGAAATGCAGTTTGCAATATTTGGCGTTTAGAATTTAGGGTTTCTGAATTAGGCCTTCAGTTTGCGGTTACCCAAATCAAAACAGTATATACCCGTTGCCCTAAAGTACTTGTATAGGACTTGCTTTGACCCTTAGGGTTAATGTTGGGGAAGTTAATGCCTGAAAGGTTTTAGCGATTTGCTGCCTTAGGCTTCATGTAAGTTTCGGAATACCCTAAACCCCAAAGGCCCCAAACAGTGGTGGCGGGTGCTATCTGCAAGATTGATCGGTCATACAAGATTTTCCGAAAAATTTAGGGTACCCTTACTTCGGGATCCTTTTGATGGTTTTCCTACTATTTAGGGGTACTATATTAGGGTCCCCCTATTTTCGCAAACCCCCCATAGCAGCAAGGAAAACCGGGACCTTGGTCCGACCTGTCAGAGCCCAAGCCCGAGCTGCAGATGGAAATTCGCCTATAGTCATTGGGGGTTTAGGGTTTAGGGTTTAGGGCTAGAATCATGCAATCTCGGACTCGCATAGCTAGAGTTGAGGGCTTGAGAAAACTAAAACTTGAGGTCTTTACGGTTTTAGGACTTCGCTAAACCCTAGACACTGAACCCTAGGAAAAGGGGTGCGAAACCCTAAACCGATTAAGGTTTCTAGTTTGATCACCCAGGCTGTCACAGTGGCCTTACGTTGCGTTTTCAGGGCACAGAGCTGAAGCTCAGAGTTTAAGTTGTGCGCTTCAAACCCTCACCTACAAAACGGAGAAGCCCCCAAAACCAACTTTAAGAGGGTTTAGGGTTTAGGACCGCGAATAACCCATTTTTGAGGACGTGTCTAAGGAAAATCCTACGAAGGGGCCCTACAACGAGAATCCCTGAGCCTGCCAAGGGAGCACCTGCCTCCCTGCAATCGGCGGCTGCCAACTTTCTGGGGCGGCACCTGCGGCGGGCATGGCAATGGTCTCAGAGAATATGGGGGTTAGGGTTTCCTCCCCAGAGAACCCAATATATACACCCTAATTAAGGAATACACCTTAAATTATAGGGGCCTTAATTCCTTAATTATGGGGTTTAGTGTTTCCTCCTCAGCATTCCTTACGATAACTATGGTATAAACTCCACACAGGAGCCTCTTCAAATTATCAGGGCCCTGTTTTGCCATGTTCGGTGGCTGCGGGTCCAGGAACATTACTGCTTAGGTTTCAGGGCGTCGGGTTTACCGAGACCCTCAGTTGTCCCGTTTTGTGAGGAGAACCTGAGAGTGGAGACTTCAGGTGCTACCAACAATCACTGCAAGAGGCGCTTGGCTAAGGTTCAGAGGGCCTGAGCAGCTGGATTCCGACTGTAATAATTCTAGCAGCTTTTTTGGGTGGATCATGTCGAACCAGGAGGTCTTGAAATTGGGAAGCTGAGACTCTGAGGGTGCCCTAGGAAGCCGAAAGCCCCCAAACATCACACCGCCGCTTCTACGAGCGCTGCTTCATGTGTCATGCATCAGCCACCGTAATCTCTAAAGGTTCAAGCGCCAAAAACTCCTGTACTCCCCCAAAGTACTAACCTACACTATCACTGGCTGATTATTGGGGGGTTACTCTTCGGGATCATGAATGAGACGATCATGTACCGGAGAAGATACAGAGACACACAGAGACACAGAGAGAGAGAGAGAAGCAGAAACGAGAGAAGGAGAGAGGGGGAGAGAGTGGAAGGCAGCGCCAGTCATGGTAATTGGTTGTTGCGACACGATGAGTCCTAGAAATTCGGATGTAACTTGGAATAACTAATATGCCGCAGTTCCAAAAGTTGATGGAAACACAGTCTCGTGTCTAGTTTACTTCATTGGAAGATGTGGGTAAAGTGACGGCTTATCCTCCCTTGATTGTTCGAGAGCCGCTTCAAGACTATACTCTAAATCCCTGCTTCCGGCAATCGAGGTCACCTACCCTGGCAATGTCCTGGACTGCTGCAGGAATCGGAGCTACTGTGCCTCAGGGTTTGTCCATGCACTCAGCATTTTGTGAATGAAGCTCTTGGTCTTTCCCGGGTCGCTGGGGTCATGGTACCTAGAATTACCCTAACCCTAAACCCTAAAACCATACACGCTCAATTTGGGAAGCTTTCATTGCCTGACCTTGGCACGTACAACCGTTGCTCTCATCGTAGTTTCTGTTTGGGCCCTCTGGCTGTTTCGCCTTACCCAGAGTGTCCGAGTACTCCGAGTACCCGATATCATTCGTCCTTTGGGCCCTAAACCCTAAACCCTAAACCGGGAGTGTCCGGTATGGAGGAATCTCGAGGTTGTCAGGCTGACCTTGCGGGTGTGGGATGGTCTTCGGGGCCGAACAGAGACACTTTAGGTCAACGTGTATCTTATGTCACCTGTAGGCACATGGGTTCTCTAAATCAGGGTCCCTGTTGGGGTACTTAGTACTTGTAAGTGCCGTACTTTATTGGGGACCAAAAAAAGGGACCCTAATTAAGACAAGCACTACGCTCGTGGATCCTTGGGGTGCTCCCAAAGCCATTTGGCCTAAGAGCTCGGAGTGCCATGCGTGGCCTTCACGCCTAAAGTATACCCCCAAAAAAGTTGGAAGCCGGATGAAGGACATTAAACCCTAAATCCCTAAACTGGGACTCCCTATGACTCTTATAAGGATTGGGGCTATTGGGTTTCCAACCTTTGGGCTTCTACTGTCGTACAACGCAAGACTATTGAGTTGGCTGCACAGCCGCACAGCCACGACTTTTGAAGGATCAGGGGATCTCCTGAAAGTTCCTTCCTCAAGTAGACACAGATGGGTACAACGAGCTAAACTCCTACAGCGGATCCTCATAACTCTTCCGACGAAGATTCGAACAGGACTTAGAACCCAAAGCCCCTGAACCTCTCCGTCTAGCTCTCTCTCTCTCTCTCTCTCACACTCTCTAAGCCCAAAGCCCTAAACCGTGGGGATTCTCGAGCATGGGCTGAGAGGATCAGAAGAAATACTCTCCTGGCTCTCCAACCCAATCTTCAACCAACTCCTGTCGAGACATTGGGGTGCTCCAAAAAACTTGTCCCGATTCCTTATCGGCCCTCCTCAGCCCTGACAAGCCCTAAACATTCTAAACCAAGCCCAACACCTCATAAGCACCCCAAAACGAGCATGGGCGATTTCATGCTTTGCCTGCCGCGCGTGCGCGTGGCGCGCACGTGCAGGCGCGATATCTTTCGACAGTCGAGATTGGGAGTGGAACAAAGCCCAAAATGACATACGTTTTCAGGACTTATGCAAGGAAATCTAAATCGGGAGGCCACTCTTCAAGGACTGGTGTAAGGACATCTTGATGAGGAGCCCAAAGTAGGTTCTGCCCTCCGGAGCCAAGGCGTGGGACCCACCACCAGGGTTTGTTTTGGTTTTCGGTTCGGGGGTTTAGCCCGAAACCCCGAACTTTAAACCATGCCCAACTCCTCAGCTCTGAGCCCTAAGAAAGCTCTAAACTCGAACCCTCCTCCTGAAAGCAAAAGCCCTAAACCCTGCAACTTAAGGATATAGCACCCTATGGAGCCGTTTGGGTAGTTCTGTAAATTAGGGTCCCTTTTCAGGTCCCCAATATAGTACGGCACCCTTATAAAAAGGACCCCAAAGGGGACCCTAATTTCGAAAACAACCCCTTTAGTACCCTTTTTATAGGAATTGAAAAGCCCTAAACCCTGTAACTTAAGGATAGCACCCTATGGAGCTTTATAGTACCTTTCTTTTACGAGTTCTAGGATTCCTAAACCCTAAACCCTAAACCCAAACCCTAAACCCCTAAACCCTAGAACCCTAAAACCCCCAAACCCCTAGACCCCTAAACCCTAAACCCCTAAAGCCCTAAACCCTAAAACCCCGAAACTCTAAACCCTTAACCGCTAAACCCCTAAACCCCTAAAACCCTAAACCCTAAACCCTGAACCCCTAACCCCCTTAACCCCTAAACCCCTAGACCCTAAAACCCTAAACCCCTTTAAGGAACCCTATAGATCCCTTTAAAGGAAACCCTTTAAATAAAACCCTAAACCCCTTTTTTTTTAGGACTTCCTCGGAATCCCCAAAGCGTCGAGGCCATGGCGGCCCTTCAAGGGCCTGAGAGCAGCCTCCGCCGATCGCCATCCCTGGACCGGGCCGCGGAAGCTCCGTAGGGTTCTAATAAGGGTTTAGGGAGTCTAGGGCTCGAAGAAGGGGTTGAGGGTTCTTTAGGGTTCTATAATGGTTTAGGGTTCTAATAAGGGGTTTAGGAAGTCTAGGGAACGAAATGGTTTAGGGTTCTATAAGTCCAGGGTTGAGGGTTTAGGAAGTTTAGGGTTCTATAAGGGTTTAGGGAAGGGTTTAGGTTTTAGGAAGTCTAGGGAACGAAATGGTTTAGGGTTCTATAGGGGTTTAGGGTTCTGTAGGGTTCTATAATGGTTTAGGGGTTCTAATAAGGGGCTAGCGTTGTGGATTTTAGGGTTCTTTAGAGTTCTACAAGGGTTGAGGGTTTAGGGTTCTATAATGGTTTAGGGTTCTAATAAGGGGTTGAGGGTTTTAGGGTTGAGGGTTTAGGGCTCTATAAGTTTAGGGTTTAGGGTTCTATAAGGGGTTGAGGGTTTAGGGTTCTATAAGGGTTTAGGGTTTAGGGTTCTACAAGGGTTTAGGAAGTTTAGGGTTCTATAAGGGTTTAGGGTTGAGGATTTAGGAGGTTTAGGGTTCTATGTGTAGGATTCTGTAAGGGTTTAGGGTTCTTTAGGGTTCTATAAGGGGTTGAGGGTTGTGGATTTTAGGCTTTAGGGTTTAGGAAGTTTAGGGTTTAGGGTTGTGGATTTTAGGCTTTAGGGTTTAGGGTTTGGAGTTTTAGGCTTTAGGGGTTGAGGGTTGTGGATTTGAGGCTTTAGATTTTAGGCTTTAGGGTTAGGATTTGGGATTTTAGGCTTTAGGGCTTATGGGTTTGGGATTTTAGGGTTTAGGTTTTAGGGTCAACGGCTTCGCGATTTTATGGTTTAGGGTTTATGGGTTAGGGTTTAGGGGTTTAGTGTTATTCGGATTAACATAGTAGCCAGTACCACAAGGTCTTCTACTACTCTACCTACATTAATGTTACAAAGGATGCGACCACAATTGTGTTTCTACTTCCTTTGGTAGTACAATAAATGTTTCTGCTGTTGGGTCAGATGTTGTGTTAGGGGCCTCGCTTTGCTTGTTAGAGATATGATCAGGGTGTGGGGTCTTCAGGGTGCAAAACATTTTCAGCGTAGCCGTGGAACACAGATAAACAGCAACCCTCCTCAGGTTTTGCAATGGGGTTGTTCCTTTATTGATTTTGTTGAGGGTGTTTTGAATCCAGACTTCTTTTTTTACAAAGTCTTTCACACTCAGGAAGACGTTCTCCGATGTAGTTAAATTTCTGGTTATCTGCATTTTGCTTAGGGGCTTTGGATACTTGGAGAAGGAATCAAGATACTCGAACAAGTTTGAGGGGGCTAGCCAACCCTTTGACTCAGACACGGCCGGAAGGGAACAGCAAGGCAACCAACAGCAGGAACGACAGTGGAGGGTACCGCTACGCCCAGCGACGGTAAAACTTAAAACCCCAAGCACTGCATTAGGATCCAGATTGGAGAACGGAGCCAGAATCCGAAGAACCCCTGCAGACACCACGTAGAGCCTCTACGGCAGCGGCAAAACCCCAAATAATAATAAGCCCCCCGGTGTGAAGCTATCGACAATAGGATTTCTAGTCTTCAACCCTTGCAGGCTTGCCTGGAACTAGAGCACATGCCCAGAGTCGCAAGGGTTCCAATATGCCAAGGTCACTTAGCCCAACCCTAAACCCTAAACTTCCTAAACTTCCTAAACCCTAAACCCTAAATTTCCTAAACCCTATCAGCCCTATAGGCCCTATTAAAAAAAGTTATCATCTTGAGAACCTGGGTCTGATAAAAAAAGGCCTTGAGCCCTTCGCCCCACGAAGAGAGCCAAGCACTGAACGCGCACGATCTTTGTGTCTAGGGTTTAGGAAGTTTAGGATTTACTAGACAGGCCTTTGGGATATTTTATATTTTCCCTCATTGGGCTTAAGAGGACCCTGTTTACCAATGTTATTCAGAGGCCTTAAAGGGCCAACCAGATTTAGGAAGTTTAGGATTTAGGAAGCTTCGGGTTTAGGAAGTTTAGTGGAAGTTCAGGGTTTAGGAAGCTTAGGGTTTATAATAGGGTTTAGGAAGTTTAGGGTTTGGGACATTTTGGGTTGCGTGAGGATGACGGCATTGGTCGGGTCCTGGCCTCAGTGCATGATGAATGACTGTTGGACGCAAACGGTTTAGGGTGTAGGGCTTTAGGGTTTTAGGGTCTTAGGGCTTAGGGTTTTAGGGTTTAGGGTTTTAGGGTTTAGGGTTTAGGGTTTAGGGCTTAGGGTTTAGGGTTTAGGGTTCAGGGCGCACGCCCTAACCCGGGCATGTGTACACTGGACCCCCCCGCCTTATTTGTGTGGCTGTAGCTGTCTTGTTGTCTGCATGTCACCAGCGTCATCATCGACATCACCATTCCTCTCACCATCATCGAAACCCTAAACCCTAAGCCCTAAACTGACTGCAACCTAAACCCTAAACCCTAAAACTGACTGCATCATGGTGTTCACGGTAAGTCCTCGTTATCATCTCCAGGAAGTCCACTGGGTCTCCGTTGACTAGAGGCTTTGGTGTAACAATTCCGGTTTAGGGTTTTAGGGTTTTAGGGTTGTAGGGTTTAGGGTTACAGGATTCGAAGATCTCACTTGATATCTTCCCCTGACTTTAAGTTCTAACTGGAAGTGGGTGCAGCGTCTTGCGGCAATAAGCCTAAACCCACTCATGTCATCAGCCCTGGCAGTCGTAAGAAGCCTTAAGCAGCACGGTTTCAACCTGTTTTGGGAGGGTGTTGCTCAGGATCTCCTAAACCCCAAACCCGAAACCCTACACCATGTACCCTGCGCCCTAACCCCATACCCTCAACCCTGACCCAAACAAAGCCTCTTTGTGCTTGCAAGCTTTGCAGCTTCAGGAGACGGAGACAGAGCTACGAGCTTTTGGCGCTGTGCGGACTCCCACCGCTGGCTTTTGTGGTCTTGGCTTTACGCGGGTCTTGGGAGTATAGACTACTTTAACCCCTTGCAAAACTTTGTTTTAGGATTCTTTCTTCCTTTCTTACCATGTGGGGTTAAGGTACCCTACGGGTCCATGTACCCAAACAGCATTTACCGTGGCCTTAAAGTAGTCCCTATATAGGTACTTTGGGGCCAATGAATATACTCTATATCAGCACATGGACCCTGAGGGGTAGACATTACTAGACAGTCATAGACAGTCTATACCCCGGCGACCCGAGCTTCAGGTCGACGTAGCAAGGGTCCAGCGAATCCAAAGCCGTTGCAGGGATTATGAGAAATGTGGAACTGATTACAACAGGGGGGGCTCCAGGAACAGTATCATAGATTCATGTTCACCAACCGTGTCAGACGGCGAATGTCTCTTGTTCAAGTCGGGGGTGCAGGATTTAGGGTTGTGTACGATGTGTTTTTTTCTTGGGCGTTTAGAGTAACTAGTGTTGGGGACTTCGTAAACCTACGCTGTTAAGGCTTCAGGGGTTTACTGTTAGAGTTATCTGGTTTTAAAGGGATTTACGATGATTTGCGGCTTAGGGGAGTAGGGAGGCAAACCCCAATGCACCCTTCTCCCGGAACACCAACTGCTAAACCCTAAACCCTAAACCCTAAAACCCTAAACCCCGCAACCCTAGACCCTAAACCCAAACCCCTAAACCCTAAATCCTAAACCCTACAACCCTAAACCCTAAACCAACTGCTAAGCCCTAAGCCCTAAACCCAACTTAAGCCTCGAAGCCCCAAGGCCTCCAAAGCTCAAATGATCAAAAGCCGAAGGCTCCATGGGCCTCTCTTTTATATGATTCGGCCTTTAATTAAAGTATTACTAAACCCTAAACCCTAAACCCTCCACCTCCAAAACCCCTAAACCCCAAACCCTCATGCGACGTGGCAGCTGGAGGAGCTGCTGCAGGAGATGACTTCTTTCGCCGAGCCGAGCAAGAAACTGCCGGGCTCGAAAATGGTCAAGACTGCATGGACGGTCTTTGAAGAAAGATTGAAATCCCGGCAGCACCTGGATTGCCAGGATTTCTTGAAGTTGATGGAAGGAGTCGAAAGCCTCGAGATCGAGGAGAATTTGAAGCAGAAGATCCTTTCGTGCATCGATGCCTTGGGCTCGGCCAGAGGTTGTGCTCTTTTGCGCAAACGGAATGTTAGGGCTGTTAGGGTTTAGGGATTAGGGTCCCTAAACTCCTAAACCCCTAAACTCCTAAACCCCTGAACCCTAAACCCCTAAACCCCTCAACCCTAAACCTCCAAACCCCTAAACCCCTCAACCCTAAACCTCCAAACCCCTCAACCCTAAACCCCACCCTAAACCCCCAAACCCCTAAACTCCTAAACCCTAAGCCCCAAACCCCGAAAAGGAACTGTCACTAGAAGGGAGACCATAGGTAGATCTCAGGTCTTCAGGCCTCGCGTCTCAGGGCTTTGGTTTTCAGGCTCCGCGTGTCTATGAAGGAGTCCCCAGTTTCGTTGTTAAAGGACTTATTCAGGGTTTAGGGTTTAGTTTAGGGTTTAGGGTTTAGGGTTCCAGTTAGGTACCTTGGGGCCAAAGTGTATACTATTTGGGCACAGGGACCCCTCTAGGATTACCTCAGAAGGATCCTAACTGCATGGCTAGTGAAGCCAAAAAGGGAACTAGACCTATGTCTTATAATTCTTTTCCAGGGCATGGATCAGTCATAGAAGCCTGTGCTGAAATCATAAACCCTAAGCCCTGAAAGCAAAGCCTGAAACCTAAAGCATCGAAGTGCACAGGCCCTCATTCAGCGAGCATCGATCCTTCTCAGACTGCCGCAGTCCACATGCGCCGCGTCCACAGCCGTTGAGTGTTATCGCAGGTGTAGATTCCGACTATTTGGTGGACTTGGGATGTAGGGCTTGTTGGTTTTAAACTGTTAGCGTGTTGCTTCGCTGGTTCATGGTCCAGTGAAGCTTAGTGCTTTCCCGTTCAGGGCTTTGGGTTCTAAGGTTTGGTAGTTGGTTTTCTGGCCCTTGCGGTAAGACCTCTTCTTTTCAGCGTTGTGGACGGCAGTCGGATGGTTAAGTGTTTAGGCCTCAGTTGTTAAAGGCTTTAGGGCTGGGGCCTTGGGGTCGATTTAGGGTTTAGGGTCATGGTGCGATTTCAAGAGCTGCCGTGCAGTGAAGGTGAGCGGCGCGACGATCTTCCAGCGATTCTTCTTCCGGAGGTGCGAGCGCAGGAGTCATGCACGGTGTAGGGCTTCAGTCTTTTCGGAATTAGTTTAGAATATACAGGCTATTACAAGCTTGCATGTTTTGAAAGTGGTAGAACAAGTGGTATGATGTGATATGATGTGATACAACAAAATATGGTACGGTGTGATATGATAGGACACGATGCGGTGTGTATGTCGGTATATCTACAGAGGGGTGTGTGTGTACATACATACATACATACATACATACAGACAGACAGACAGACAGACAGACAGACAGACAGACATACATACATACATACATGTGTATTCACCCATACATCCTACATACATATACAGATTCAGATACATCTACGTCTACATACACATACACATACACATACCTATCCGTACATCCATACATGTGCCGGCATGTATACATGCAAACATGCATATGTAGACAATCCGTACATACATGCATGCATGCAAGCATGCATGCCACTACTTATACCACTCAACGTATGTCCTTTTTTTCGGTCGCTAATTTAACTTTGCGATTCGGACCCTTATCGCAGGAGCACTGGCAACCTGAAGCGGAATTTCAGTCGAGGTTCTAGGCAACTCATTAAGCAGATAGCCTTCCTCGCTACATCTGATACACAAAGCCGGAGCAAGCTCCTTTCTTGAAAGATCTTCTGCAGCTCCGGGGGTGAGTTTGTAATCTTAATTTTTGTCGGGGGTACGGAAGCGCGCTTGTTGTCAGAAACGCGTTTAGTGTCTTGTGAGTTGAACGATTGAGAGCCTAAAAACCTCGAAGTCCACCTCAATGCGAGTTTGCGGCAGTCAGGCTCCTTCGGAAGGCGTACCTGAGACCTAAATCAACTGCAACCTCCAAAACTTGAGTTTATCTTAACATTTACTTTGCGGGCACAGTTGAGCGCATACCAGAGTCCCTAAACTTCAAAACTGCAATAGTACACTACGCGAACATAGTTTCTATAAAAGATTCCAATAGGGAATAAATTGTTACATGCTGTAAGACGAGCCTTCAAACCCCCCGGCTAGGTGTCATAATACATTAAATATATATATATATATATATATGTAGATGCGGTCGATATTATATAGATATATATATATATATATCTATATTTAGATTTCTCAATTAAGGAGTATGGGGCCTGGGTGTCAGGTCGCTGGCAGACTTCGACATCCGTGTCGCAGCAGCGGCCAGGGACTAACCCGTTTGAGAATCTTGTTCACGCTGCGTTTGTTTAGGGTTCAGGGTTTAGAGTTTAGGGGTTTAAGGGTTTAGGGTTCAGGGTTTAGGGGTTTAGGGTTCAGGGTTTTGGGCTTAGGGCTCTATAGCGTAGCGTTCATTGGGCTAATGTTTAAACACATAGAACACATTGCTTAGGAATGTTCACGAGTGCACGTTCCGGTATAGGGAGATCTAGTAAGAACCAAGCACTAATTATTTCGCAGGATCCTTTGATTGTTTGGGGACTAGCCTGTTTTGATGCCCACCGTGTTGAGGGTGTTGAGTGCTTTACGTTCATTGCTCGATTGAAGCCTAGTTGGGTGAATCCGAATGAACAAAGACTCCTTGTAGCAGGGTCTGACTGTTATTGGGAAGGAACGCAAATTTTGAGGGTACGGGTCAGCTTCCCTTAAGCCCAAAGCCCTTATGAAGACTGCTAATACTTAGGGGCTGAGTAGGTAACCTTTAACACTTTAACCGTTTGGGGCTTGTATAATACTACTGTAACTCAAACGGTTAACCCTTTTTTGGGCTTGGGTACTCGGCCCCTGAGAATAGTATGAAGCCCCCACAAACCCACAAACAAACTCTCTAGGTAAAACCCTTTACTCCCTAATCCACGAACCCTTTCACCCCAATCATCTCTAAACCCCAAACCCAGCAACCCTTCATCCCAACCCTACGCCCCCAACATCCCCCAACCCTAGCATAGACAACCAACGCCTAGAACCCCAATATTGCGTCTCAACATCCAAAGCCTGAGTTGGTTACGGAACCCTGGGAATCAGAAGCACAAACTATCAAAGCTCAAGATTCATCATTCAACTGGAGAAGACTTTCCTCAGACCGTGAACCTTTCCAAGCACAATCAGGGGCACCATCCAATCTTTCTCTAAGTCTCTAAAACCCTAAACCCGCTAAACCCTGCACCCTAAACCCTCTGAGCCTTAAGCCCTATCCCTAAGCCTCGAAAACCTTTAGCACTATATGCTACATCCCTGCATCCACTTGTATAGCCTGACCCTGAGGCTTCATGTACGGATGTGGTATGTACTTAGGCCTTAGAGCACCTAGACAATTATTATAGCGTGTGTGTATACATATATATATATATGTAGGTATAGATGTAGCTCTTTCCAGATGTGTATATACATGTTACATATACATATATATATATATATACACATACATATATATATATATACATATGCATAGAGGTACTTTGAGCCCAAAGTATTTACCGTATATACCATCTGGGGCTCCATGGACGCCCTCGGCCCAAGTTCACCTCGGCTGAAGATCCTAGGGAGTACTAGGGAGACCCCTTAAAGGGGACCCTTCTGAACCCTACTTGTGACTCCCTTAAAAGGGAGCTTATTGAGAGGGGCTATATCCCCAAGGGTCCCCCTAATCCTAACTCCGAGGGGGGGAATGGATCCCTATGATAGCCCCTTAAGGTCCTCTATCGTAGTCCCAATAACCCCTAAACCCTAAGCCCTAAACCCTAAGCCCTAAGCCCTAAACCCTAAACCTCTAAACCCCTAAACCCCATTCCCTACTAAGAACCAGTCAGAAGAGGCCTCGCTGCTCCTGGCGTGCAAGATCGAAGAAGCCCAAAGGAGGCCTAGAACTGCAACTGGTTTGGGTTCCTTAAAGGGATCTGTAGGGGTTCCTTAAAGGGATCTATAGGGTGTTTAGGGTTTGAGGGTTTAGGGGTTTAGGGGTTTAGGGGTTTAGGGTTTAGGGGTTAAGGGTGTAGGGGTTTAGGGTTTGGGGGTTTAGGGGTTTAGGGGTTGAGGGGTTGAGGGGTTTAGGGGTTTAGGGGTTTAGGGTTTCGGGGTTGAGGGGTTGAGGGGTTGAGGGGTTTAGGGGTTTAGGG
>CAJNJA010004559.1:0-45378 GCA_905231915.1 Symbiodinium necroappetens | reverse complement strand
TAAATTGTTTTTTGATCCTCCATCCACAGGCTGGGGGGTTCTGGAGTGGAGAATCTCTGATCGGAGAGGGGCCTTTGTATTCGATAATGTGCTGCCCAGGCAGCATCGACATGGCCATCATGGCCGAGGTTTCCAGCTCCCTAAAAGTCCGGTTCGCGCAGGTCCGGAAGGGAACAGTTGGTGCTGACAGGATTGTGTGCCTGTATGTGCCTGTGGTTGTCCAGATCCTCGACATTGCTGACCATCATGTTGCTACCAGGCGGCCAGTCATTCCGACCCGGTCTCAGTTCACCAGGCCTTCGAGGAGTCGCATCTCGAGCCAGTCTGACATCGATGCTGCGCTTCCTGACATGAAGATCATGAAGCATTGTGCCGCAGGAGTTGGCTCCATTTGGTGAGATCGCACGCCTGGAGTTGTTGAACCGCTCTTAGAAGCCTTCAGGCAGCCTTCAGGCATCGGTTGCCAACAAGAGAATGCTGACCAGGCCGGAGGAGCCCGACAGCGTGGCCGCTTCTTCATGCATTTGTGTGTTGTTTTGCTCTTCAGGGGGGCACTTCTATGACAGAACCCGTGCTCTAGGTCGTCAGCTACTACGACGGTCGATGCGCCCTTCGCGCTGCTCTACATCTTGGTGATGCCCGCTGCTACATGGTGCGCCTGTAGTCATCTGCTCGGAATATTCAACTCTTACATCGGGTTGGTGCTGTGTCTGGGGGCTGGCCTGCAGCACGGCAAAGGTGTTGCATTGTTCGCTTTGTAGCTCAACGCTGGACAACAGCAAAGCGACAACGATTAGCAAAGCCCTGGACCCTTTCTGTGCCCGCGCACATTGCTGTTTTACTGGCCAGGAAGACGCTTCTCCCGATCATTCGTCGTCTTGGATGTCGTGGGGCAATTAGTTTGGAGAAGCAGAGCTCGCACCTTCGGGCGGTTCCAACGTCTGCCAAAACAATAAATTCAATAGGTTACAGTGCTTACAGGGCAACAAGTCGGGCAACAGAGCTCTCCACCACTCCCACTCCCCTGTGCAGCAGAGGAAGAGGCTTTTTGAACCTGTGCACACGCGCCTTTCACCACCCATGAGGCGACCGACCAGCGATCGTGACGGGCACACGCAAGCAAGGTGCAGTTGTGTCCGGCCTTCACAAAACGTCAAGATCGACTCTACGCTTCCCCACACCAGGTTCAAGAACCTGATGTGCTGCTGGTACAGTTTGAACATGGTTTGAACCACAATGTCACTACATGACCACCGGAGCAAACATGTGATTTCGTCGAAGCCAACATCTGGTCGTTGCGCGACTCTCCGCCATAGCGATGTTGTACCTTGCAGCCTTGCCGTGGGCGTGGCCCGCGCGACCGCGACTGACCGGCACATTCCGGCCAGAGCGCGGCTCACCAGTCCGATCGTCCGCAAACGACAACCGGCAGGGTACCAACCTGCATGAATTGCTCTCCCTCGCAAAACCTGCTACCAATCAAAGATAAACACGAGAATTTTGTTGCTTTACCATTGCGGGGAGATGCACATTCCGCAGTGCGGGGAGCTCACGGAAGAGGCTCCAGCTCTCTTCGTTGCAGAGTCCATGCGCAGAGCTGCAGCTGCGCTTGGCACCTGGGGGCTACATTCCAGGTGTTCCGCAGTATTCCGCAGTATCCAAGAACCACTATTGTAGGGCAACGTTTCACGGAAGTTCCGAGATATGCCGAGCATCGGAGATGCTGTCGATAGGACCAGACAGATGCGCTTGGCTCATACTTACGGCTCCCACGGCATCAGCATCAATGCCAAAATCAAGTTGCACGAGCAGTTGATTGAGCAATTCACTGCAACGGGCGCTTTGGCCGTGGCACGGCGTGTTTTTGGTGCTGCAAGGGGGATTTCCTGGCCTCGCGAACGTGAAGGCTCAATACGGTCATCATCGTCAACAAACCACTGGAGCAGACTGACGGGTGACTCGCGACGCCTCAGTCGCAGTGAAACAACTATGTGAAGGTGCCAATATGTGCCAACTCACCTATCACCAACGATTTGTCATCCTTGGCCAACCTTGGAGCATTGCGCCGATGGACATGGTCTGCGGCTTTTATGTGTTGATCATAATTGTAATCTAATCTATACGCTTTCGAAACGGAGCTGCATAAGTCTCGAAATTTCATAAGGCACAGTTTTGGTGTCGGCAGCTGCATTTGCTCGTCTCGGGCACCAAACACCAACTGGCGCAAAAGTTCCAAGGATACCATCCGCGTTTCGCCATCCTCCAGACATGCAGCTTTGAGGTCAAAAAGCGCCTTCGTGTGGGGGCGCCGCCATACGGCCAACCTCCGATCACTTCGTTCGCCTCCGTGCTGTCCATGACCGGACACAGAAACCATCTCCCACAACTTCAACGGCTTAGCAAAGCTAGACCAGGATGATCACGTCCGGCCAGTTTGCAAGCGACAAGCTGCTGCCAATTGAGCATGCGTGGCAGGCAGACGCACTTCACCTACAATCACCGAGATGCAATCACAAGACAGCCAACCGCCCACACCCGGTGACTCAGCGCACAGTCCTCCCAACTTACACCACACCCGACCAAAGTGAGCAGTGAACAGGAGAGAAGAAGCCCAGCAGCGAGAACCAGAAGGCAGACAACACGACTTTTGCAACATCGCCTCTGCCGCGAGTTGACCAACATGCTGTGCTGTTGGCCAAGAAGAGCGACCCCGCTGTTGTTACAACGCCTGCCAGTGTGAGGTCGGACGTTGCCTCGTTTTGCCATAGTGCTGGGTCTGAGTCATTTACTGCACAAACAACATGTGACAATCCCCTCTCTTCCTCACGCTGCGGGCCTCTTATCTGGCCGAGTCCGACGAACCCAACTGTCTATGCGGAGAGTCTGACAGCCAGCATCATGTTTTCAGTGGGGTGGCAGGCATCATCTGTTTCTTTAACAGGCACTATTCCTGCATGGAGTCCTGCATGGAGTGCCTTTCCAAACGCAGCTGTAGACTCATTGTTTGCATGGAGCATGGTGTTGAGTTTGCAGAATCGGGCAGGAGCAACCGCAGCATGAGCAGTGCTATGTCCATCTTCCAAACGAGGCTCAGCTGTTGAAAGGTTTGACAAGCACCTCCATTCAAGGTTGTTCGATATACACATGCCAACGACAGAGCCAGGCCGCTTGTGGGACAGCGATTTGCGGCTCCAGGGCATCTCTAGAATAAGCAAGTCGAAGCAATCCCCGAGATGACGAGGATTCAGATTTTTTGCATGCAGACCGTTCTCTTGTGAACAAGTCATGCGGGTGTAGGCTTTTGGGAAAGATAGTCCGACAGTGATCAACCCCTTACTTGGCAGTACTTACTTGCACCAGATGTTGCTTTATCGCGACATGCGGAGACTTGATTTTTTAATGACAACCCGGCTAACCCTGCAGAAGTTCTCGTAACAACCCGGCACAGTTGTAGCTGAACAAGAGGCAATCTGGCGAAAGTTATGCCCACCAGGCATCCGGATGCTGCATCGAGGAGATCAGCAACTTGTGCGAAGCTTAATACGGAGCACAGTCAAGGCACCAGCCGCGCGGGGCAATCGTACGAGGTATGCCCACTGCTGCGATGGTCGGACGGCAGCAAACGTAGCACAGCAGGCGTGCTGACAAACCGTTTTAACCAGACGGTCTAGACGTGAATTGTCCACTGGCTCTGACGATTAGTTGCATGTCTGCAGTTTGGTGTCCGGGAGCAGAAGTCCAAGATCAGAAAGGCCGTGAATCAATTCAATGTGTCTCTGATGTTCAAGACGCCAGTGTACTTCACTGAACCCTTCGTTTGGGCATTGCAAAGGCCTATGTTGCTCCAGCAGCAAAGCCTGACAAAGTTCCTACAGCACCAAGATATTTGAACGATCTCGGGATCTCCGAGGCCTGCTCCTCAGTGTCTGTCTTCGCACGCGCCTGCACGCGTTTGGACGTTGTGTGTGCATGCTGCGCGGTTGCAGCGACAAACCTGGTATAGTATACATATATATATATGCAGAGATTGCACAGCATGGCTTTGATTTTTTGAAATTCAACGCGGAGTGTGCTTATTGAGCTCATCAAGAAGGAAAAGCGCTCTTCTTATTTATGCTGAACCTCCACAGACTCCATCACATCTTTTTTGATGTACGTGATCAGGGAAATCGGGCGGAGTTCACGTATGTTCACGTTATCTCCGCTAGTTCACAGCTGCCAAATCGAAGAGGATTACATCGGAAGGCCATCAAGAATAACCCGGCGGACCGCTGCACGCACTGTTATGATCAGGACCATTGAAAGAAGTCTGGAAGCTTCGTATGCGCAGATGGTGCAGTGTGGTATGCTTATCTTGCACAGATGAAGGGGCACATCATGATCATCAGAGATGTAGATACCGAGATAGTCATCAAAATATGAATCGCATCTGAGCAAGATGAGCATCAGTTCGCAACAGCACTGAGTAGCTGTGTCCGTTGAGCGAAAAAGCCCGTCGACTGTCGGTGCGAGTACACCCATAATCATGCTCTAGCATTTCCAAGCGAACCAAGAAAGCCCCAACAAAGCCCCAAACCAAAACCTTTCCAGGACTCGAAGACTCCTGCAAAACCGAACCCCCCCCTAAACCTGGTTCCTCCGGTAATAACCTGGTTTTAAACAAGAACCTTCTTTATTCCAGGTTCTGGTTTTAGAAGGTGTATATTCCGGGGACACAGAAAATCTAATTTTTAAATGCTTGGTAATAGCTTTACGAAGCAGTGCAAAATTTGATTTTCCGTGACACGACGCTTTTACCACCAGGTGGTGTGGGCAAACCTGGACAATGGCCAGGAGACCCGCACCACGCTGAGAATCACTGGCGTGCCCGTCAAGCTGCAGACGTCTTAGATGTTCTGGTTCGTTAGCCAGCTGGTCTTTGCAAATCGCAATGTCTGGCATGATGCAGGTGCAAAGAATCCAGGTTTCATGTATTCCTGGAAAACGCAGACTTGGCAGAGGCTCCAAGCGGCAAGTTTCGTACACTTTGCCCGTCACCTGTAGCATGCACGAAGAGTGCGTTGAAGTGCACTGGTCAGCACGTGGACATCTTCCGCCTTTTCGCTGGCTCACGCCGCCACTTCGGCACAGCTTTGGTCAACGCAGTGGCCAGGCTAGTAACATCATGTCCTCCGTGGTTTCTCTCAGGGTACAGCTTTTGGTCTGGTATTCCGAGAGATGCTAAACTCAGGTTTCCCCCACGGGAGTGAAGTTGCTGGCGAAGTTCTTCCATGGACGGCAGTGGGGGGCAGCGGGCAAACTCATCCCTGCAGCCGCCGGCCTGACTCGCTTGGACTGCGAACCGGGTAGAATTCACACTGCTGCTCCGCTGCTCAGCGCTACCGCCTTGCCAGGTCAGCTTTGCAGCAACGCAGGGACGAGACGAGGCGGCTGGTCGTAGCCCGTTTGAGGGAACGCAATACGAGGCTGTGCATGTGCCAGGTTCTGCGAAAGTACCCGTGCAAGGCTCCGGCACTGGATTTCCATCAGTGAGCCTTCGATGCCTTCGTGCAGGAAAACGTTCTCAAGGAGCAGGCGGAGCAGGGCATAGCAGGGCCATCAGGGCCTAAGCCGTGACACAGTGCATCGCCCGCCTTCAGTGCAGAGGACAGCTCCCGATTCACAATTGCAAAGGTTCATGTCTCTTGCTTAGACGTGTTTGCTCACGGTCATACCCGCTTGCTGATGCCATGTTCCCTGCCTGGACACAAAGGCTCACACCTTGGGCGATGTGCCGGGGGTGTCCGAGGTCAGCACGGAGGTTCGGGAGTTTCTTGCCGCATGCCCTTGCAAACTGCGGCCGCCTGCTGCTCGTGGCGAGTCGGCGAAAGCAGCTCTAGACGTCCTTTCATGAACGTTGCATCTGCAACTTTCGGCTTTCGAAAGTGTGGACACCGCAGGCAAGCGACGACGCAGAATCACTGCCAGCTTCTGAAAGGCGAGGGCAGTTTTTCTCTTGTCTGCCTCGACTGATGCCTGTCAGCCGGAGTTTGGCAGAGGCTTTAGGCATTGAGCATCTGCCGAGCCACAAGGCAGGACGTCTGTGCGCATGTTGTTCGTATTATCGATGTCCCGCATTGCATAGAACGCTTCGGTCAGCTTCGGTCCATCTTCCAAGTCAAGGCACCTGAGTTTCTCACTTCAGCACCTCAGCGCATCTCAGCGCCCAAAGCTGAAGGTTCACAAATGCGCATTAAATGCGCTGAAGGGGGGTGCGGAAGTGTCAGGCTGCTTCGAGACATTTCAGGATGCAAGCGGAGAAGCACAAGAGAGACTGAGTGCGCGAGTAAAGACCACGGGAATCCATCCCGGTCTGTCGCGATTTGGCATCTCCTGACTCTGATAACAGACCAGTGCATCTGCCAATGCATCCTCGTGCTGGTGGCGCCGTCTAATTTTCGCCTGGAAATGAATAGGCCATGAGCACGGGTGTGCATGACGGGCACGGCACCAGCTGCGCAGCTTAACACGGTGCGCGACAGTGCAGCAACCTCAAATGGTGTCGAAAAACATTTGGACGTTCCCCCAACCTTTGTTGTTGGGCTTGGTTCTCGATTTGCTCGAGCCAGGTGCGTTGTTTTCAGATCAACGAAGCTTTCCGTCTCTGGGATCCGCCGCTACGCCTTATGCTATAATCTTATGCTTGATGGGAACAAAGCGACTTTAATGTCTTTTACGTATCTCTTTTGCAGTCTAGATTTTGCCTTCCTGTGTTTTGGTCGACGCGAGCGCGACATTTACTTGGTTCACCTTGTTCAGTGCTCGCGCAGCACATCTCGCTGTTTCTTGTGTCTGCAGGGATATTCAACGGCGACATTGGCAACGCGTGAAGTGCTGCCATGTCAGCCCAACTCTGTGGTAGTATCAGTGAGGCCTGGTTATCACTGTAGCCACATCAACCTCAGGGCATGCTTGAAGCGTCGGGTATTGGAACAGCTGGTGCAACTCGACGGAGTTTGCAGCCTGCATACGGCGTACGGCTCAGCTTATGGTCTGCAGCTACACTATCTCAGCAGCTTCGCATGCCCTGGCTGGTGGTTCGGATCGGAGTCGTGCAGTTGCACACTCTGAGTTGTGCATAATAATCATTCACATGTTCACATCGAGGAGTGGACTAGGGACTCAGCGAATTTGGTGCCTGTCCAGCATTTTTTCCGCGGAGCATGGGTCTCCAGAACGCAGGTGTGCACAGCGCATGTGCAAGTTTCACACACTTGGCCATGGGCGGGGTTGCTAGGAGCAACTCTGCGGCCAGCGTGATGTCCACACCGGGTTTCCCACTGGATGCTGGAAGGCGAACTGCATGCGTGATGTCGTGATAGCAGAGTACATAACTGCAGCGGTGCTGGTGAGGATGTAAATTCCTCGCTCAGAAAAGCTCGAATGCATGGCACAGAGCACTGCAGTACAACCTGCATCATGGTTGCAAGTGCATCGTTGTCGCTTGGCAGGCCGTGGCTCAAGCCATCATGTAGCACCGCTGACATGTGAGCACTGTTCGCCTCATTTGAAGTTCTTCGTTGCAATGTATCCTTTACAACCAGCCGCACCGAACAGGAACCATCTGCGATTGCACTTTGCGTGATATGGATACTGGCGGCAATGAAGCCGCAAGCAAACGTCCACTGCTGGAAGAGGCTGAATAGCTCTCGAGTCAGATTCTGCTTGGCTCACCGCTTGCATGGCACTGGCCAGTTGAGACTGCCAGGATACCGGAGAACCACTGAGGGTGCCACGAGCAGGCACTCCCTCAAACTCCCTCGCATTCAAGTGGTCGCGATGACTTCAATAATACCGGTCTTGCAAAGGCCAACGTGCTCAAGACGATCCAGAAAGCTATTCACTCCTGCAGGCAACAGCGCTGTCTGACGTGAATGTTCATGCAACGATTATTTAGTATTGTCAGGGTATGGAATCCTACCACTGTAGCGAGACCCCTTACAAAGAAGTGACGCTGACGAAGGCCACAAACACCAAGGTGCACTGCGGCACACGTTTTTCTGCGCTCGTCGGTGCAGGCTGGGTCCACCGAGCAGCTGTCGGGAGGCGAAACCAGACGAGTAGAATGTTGATGTTAGAGTCTCAGAGCTTGGTAGAAAGGATCTGAGCCGCCGGAGCAAGGGGGCGGAGTTCTGCAATTCCTCCGAACTGAGGAGGCATGGGGAGTTGCAGGGAGGCAGAGGTCCGGGAAGAACTGTAGCCTCAGGAAGTGGCGGATGATCGGTCGGTAGAGAGGCGGTATGCTGAAGACACAAGGCCGGCCGAGGCCCCTTGGGACCTTGGGAGAAGCGGAGCTCGCAAAGCCCCTCCAGGCGACCGGGCGAAGCTCGAGATGGGGAGACCACGGCGATAGAGATGCAAAGCATGGAGGTGCGAAACAGGGTGATGTGCCTGTGCTCTGGGCTCTGATCCGCGGCAGGCCGGTCATTCCAGGGAGCTTTTGCCGGTGGTGCGCTCCTTTTTTGGAAGCGTTTGCTTTGATTCTCGGTCTCGCGTGTGCCGTGTGCAGAGGTTTCTGCCGCTTCCTCGAGCGCGGCGCGGCCCGGGGACGACAGGAAACAGTAGCTAGTGGTTAGCGTGCGACGCTTGGCTGACACGTCTGACACTTTCTGGGGCGCAGGACATGCTTCATTTGCCTGCAGGCGCGCCAGTGCGAAGTGTTCCTTTACTGCTCTTCTATGCTCTTCTAGCCATGGTTGACAGGACAGTGAGAAGGACAACCCTCTCGTCTCCTGCTGCTCGACATGCTACGCCCGTGCCCCGTGGTATATCCACATTGGAGCCATCTCCTGAGAACCAACATCCACTCTGACCATTAGGGAGCTCGATTGAATCTCCGCATTTGGGGCCAGACAACTGCAGTTCGGACATGAGCACGGATGGAGTAAGCACTACTACTTTTGGCGAACACGGGACCGGAGTGATGAAAGGTACACACAGACGCTGTTGGCGCGAGTGGCGTAACAATCAGCACCGGACAGCTTTGCGCTCCCACCTGCTTGGGCTACTTGGAACAAGAGAGTCGGCCCGAGAGCCGTTTGAGCACAGCAAAGCAACAATTCTGCCACAAGCATGTTCATGGGCTGGTGGGCTGGCAGGCTTCGCATCCAAACAAACCATATGCTGCGCTGCACCATCTGCAAATCTGGAACTGCGATGGTGGAAGGAGAAGAGGCGTTCGATATGCTTGCAGTGCGGCGCTTTCGTCCAGCATGTTCCAAACTCTTCAGCTACACTCTTTTGCAGAACGGCCTGTCGTGGATGAACGAGCTAATGTGTGGAGGAGAGCCCAGTTCTTTGGCACATCTTGGCACCTTGCCAGCTGAGTTTGGGAACAGCCTCCTGTCATGTCCCAAGGCGAAAACAGTTTGCTGGGGCGGCTGATTGCGTTGGGAAATCGAAGAGAAGATTCAGACGAGGATCGATGCGGGTGCGAAGCCTGATCTTACAATAGAGAACCTTGACTCTGACAGGATCCAGAAGCACAGCTGGAAGATCTAATTGACACGCTGCTCCCCGAGTGGAATCATGGCCATGATGCGCTTGCTCGATGACGCGGTTCAGCTTAGGCGAACTTGCATTGCTTTGGTCATTTATCTTGGGGTGGTGTCGGTCTCAGAAGCGTTTGCAAAGCCCCTCAGCACGAAAGCAATCATGCGCTGGGCAATGCTGGGCAGCTCATCGTGGCCATCGTTGTGGCCTGCCTGCTGATCGTCACCCGAGGGGTCGGAGAGACTCAGAAAGAAAAGTAGCCGCTGTAGCAGGAGTGTTGCTCCGATCTCTCCTTCACTTGCCTGCACACAGTTCTGGGCTGGCGACGTGGTCCTCTGCTGCATCATCGCTCTTTATGAGCTCTCCGTTCTGCAGGCACCGGCATGCACGGCTTGGGCTTGGGCAAAGAGCGCTTAGCTGCTTAGCTTGCTTCTGTCTCATGTTTCAGCTCGTCCTGCTGGCGATCCTACGACGGCGGGACACAACGCTTCAATCAGCTGTGACAAGGCCTTCGTCCTTCATCGATGTCAGAAAAGCGCTGCTAGTGTACGCTTCTTAGGAAAGCTTGGGACCTAGGAGTGCCAGGTGCCGCTTGCTTCGTTCTAATGCTTAGTTGGCGATAGCTGGGCAGAGAGTTCAGTGCAGGGCAACCCATCATCCTATGTGTGCACACCCTCGCCCTCGCCCATGCAGCAATGTATCAGTCTTACATCCACTGCCCCTCCATAGAGGCCTTTCGCCTGGGCGTTGCAGGCAAGCAGCCGAAGAACCCGCAGCACGCGAAATACAACTCCAAACGCTTTCCGAGCCAAGCCAGGAACCAAGGAGGACCAAGGGCCCTCACCGTGCTTGTGCTTGCACAGCGGCTTTAGAGGCTGAAGCGGAGCAATCGATACCTTCCACTTGATGGCCTGTTTCACCTCTAGGCCCACTGTACAGAGCCGTGCCTGGCAACTGGGCAGTGACATGAGTTTGAGAGCAGCCTAGTTGAGCTTGCACACCGCGCCGAATCCAGTGAAAATGCTCCTTGCTACTGACTTGAAAAGCTTTGCGGAGTTCGTGGCATAAGCCTAACGAGACGCCGTAGCCGAAAGCTCCAGCGTAACTAAACGGGCCCATGGATGTCTGCCAAAGCCTCGATGTCAGAAAAGTGCCGATACAAAGCGTCATTACGATCAGGCAACTTCGATTCACTCGATTCAGGTCAGGACTTTGCTGACGCATGGTCGGTGGGTGGACGGCTTCAAGCCTGGGAGATATCTGTCGCAGGTGGATGCGCAGTGATAAAGACTGCTCACTCGCGACTCATGATGTGCAAGTATCGTGCAAGGTGACCGTTTCGCAAGCACGATTACAAGAGTTCATCCGAGCTGAGCTGAGCTACTTTGCAGCTCAACACACGCAGGCATGTGATCGGGGGTTATATAACTGTGAATCCTCTGACCCGATCCGTGGAAGGCACTGAGCTTGGAACAGATCGTGGAAGCATCGACTCCCGGCAAAGTGGCCCGGCTGGTGCACAAGGAGAGCATTGAAGCACGAAGACATGGGATTTCTTTTGTTTGTGCTCTGTTTTTGTAGTACAGAACAGTAGTCTGAGGGTGTGTACAGTCCAGCAAGAGGTGGGGTAGCTCGCGCAGGGATCTCTCGGTCGTTCTTGTGATTCACTTTGGGGACTTCGCCTCAGGCGGTCCTTTAGTGTTTTACCGGGAGGCCAGTCTAGTGGTCCGGGGCAGCTTCTCATAACCCTTTCCTTTCGCGTGTGAGCTTGTGGGTTCTGCAGCCCCGCACACCTATCGAAAGGTGGGCTTCTATCGCCTATCGCCAGCAGGGCGATCAACTTTGTGCGGAGTCGCCGACGGCTTTCGCTGGCCCTGTGGCCAAACCCGAACTTGAAGCGCAGGGTGCTGGAAAGCAGCCACGACCGGCCCAGCACTTCACGAAGGCCCCGTTGCGATCCTTGGGGTTGCCACACAGGGCCGACTCGATTTGGGTTTTCTGTGGCCATGGCGTCGCTCGAGACGAAGGCTAGCTAAGCGCACAAACTGGGTCGCCGAGCCCCTTCGCTTGTCACCCCTCACCATGTGAAGACCCCTGACCTGGCACAGCCTGCAGCGGATCAGTTGGCTTCCCTTCGCCAAGTGGTCGCGGCGGGGTCTGCTCCCTACGCAGACTGGGCCACGCGATCTTCCCCTGCTTCAGACGTTCACGTCATCACATTGAACATTGCGACGAGCGAGCAGTCGAGGAAGGAGGAGCAATTTCCTTCTTCGTGCCACTCGTGCGGGAAGGTACTCCGCACAGCGCTCTTGCTGCCCGAGGTCGCGGACGCCAAAGACTAGATTTGCGTGCGCTGAGCAGGTGAGAGGTATGCGGCAGTATGCGGCTCAGTTTGGCAACAGCGCCTGGTCGTTGGTCTACAGGGCCACGAACAAGGTGCGAACACATGGACCGTTTGCGCCGCATTCTTCACGCTGCCGCTCGGGCGTGAAATGCAGTGTTCGCTGCTGTTGTGTGCGACGGGGAGTGCTGGACCAGACCTTTTGGCTCTCCCAGCGCCGGCCTGGCTCAGGCCATGGGGGAGGCACCAGCAGCGGAGGAATGTCATCAGGGTGAGCGAGGGCGGGTCACCCAAGTATTCGAAGGCCAAAGGCAAGAAAAAGTATACGAGGGAGAGGACATGAGCGAGAAGAGGGATGGCGTGTTCCGGAGCGGGAGGGGGGCGACAAGATCCTCGGCGAGCGCGGCCGCAGCGCACAAGAAGCAGGCCAGCGAGACAAGCGGAGCTGGGAGTTCTATGGGGCCGTGGGTGAAGAGGCCGACCACAAAGCCATCGTGTTGAAGAGGACGAGGTGGCGTCTTTTTTGGGGTTGCGGTTGCCTGGGATGGCCGCTATTTCGCCCTTTCTGCGCCTCCGGCTCAAAGGCGCTCCACATCGCTCAACCAGCTGTCCGACGGCTTGTCGATTCGATCCAATCCTCGCTCCAGTGGCTCGGTTCTGTCCGGGAGGCACGCGCGGGATCCACCGCCGGCTATACCTCGCACCTGGCCTCCAACTTGCATCCGCACCTTCTTGGGAGCTGTGGCCCGCGGAGTGTGGGAAAACATGGCCAACAAGGCCAAGCTAGAACCCTTTCATCTCACACCCGACGGGATGTACACCATCATTGGGGGGCATGAAGCCAGCTGCCCGGCTACTGTACAGATCGGCAATGCAATGTTTGGATATGGCCAAGCAAGAGCATATTCAGCAAGGCCATCCTTGGACTGAGCAGCTGGCTCTAGCCTACCGGGTGTGCTGTCGTTCCTGCAAGCGAGGCTTGGGCCCAGAGAAGCAGGCAGCGGCATTGCCTCTGGATCGCTGAGCCGACTAAGACAAGATGGACGTGGAGCAGCCGCTGGCCCTACAGTCGACAGGTCACGCTGGACTTCGCATCCCATACAGTCACCTGGCCTTTTTTTCGTCGAAAACCGACGCTGTTCTGGGCGCCACGAGGAAGCATTCGTGCTCATTGTCAAATACAATACTTAACCCGTCTTCGTGTCCGTTCCACGCCTTGGCGATTTTGGTGGCAAGCAAATGCCGGGAAAAGCCGGGCGTCCACTTTCAAACAGAGGATGGGCGGACCCTTTCCAGTCGATTGCCGCGGCGCTTGGCTTGCCTTCGTCTCATCCAGACGGCACGAGAGCTTTTACTGCCCGCATGGCGAGGGGGAAGTTAATGGCCGCTCGAGGCACTGGAGGATACAAACTTTGCATCGAGACCGGGCACAGGGATTCATTGGCACGGGTTTGCTCTGAGCTAGAAACCCGTCTCCTTGAGGCTAGGCCTTTGCTGGCAATTTTCGAGGGCATCTGGCAGGCGAGGTGCCAGCTTGCGCTCCCCCGGCCGAAATAGATGATCACAGTCCAGAGCTTTTCGTTCCTGACTTTGCTCGCGGTGTTGCAAGCTGCACAGAAGCATGACGGATTTTTCGGTACCAGAGATTGTGCTTCAGCCAAAAAACAAGGCGCTTATTGCCTGTCACTTTGCAGGAGGCTAATGGCAATTTCAGTGGGCTTCTGACCACCCGGGACGCAAGTGCAAGCACTGCTTCCCAGAAGAACGGTCGGCGCCACAAGAGTCGTCGAGCTCGTTTTCTTCCGCGTCCTCGAGCTCAAGCTCAGACACGATCAGCACCTGATAAATTTCACCCACAAGGTCTGGTGGTCGAGGTCAAGGCGGGTGTTTCTGCCTGCTTGAACCTTCTGAAACAAAGCCTCAGACTAGCAAGCGGAGCGACCTTTACGACCACTAGTTCAAAAGACTCAATGCTGAGCTAAAGTAACATGGCGGTTTCGTGGGGAGCGGTTCACGATTGTCGTGTACATGTATAAATTTGTATAAAACGTAGCTTGCTGGTGTTGGAATGACAAGGGTCAGCGTGGATGATGGGTTTGTTCAACGTTTAGAGTGTCCTAAGGACGACACCCGATTTAATTTCTCCCGCCCACCCACTCCCGGGTGCCTCTGCCCCCTGAAGTCTTCTGGGGCCAAGCCGCAGAGTAGCAAGCGGACCGACCTTTCAGACCAGTTCAAAAGACTTTCAATGCTGGTTTGATGTAACATGGCGGTTTCTTGGGGAGTGGTTACGATTGTCCTTTGCACCTTTGCGCTCTGCGGAGGAGCTGCCCTTTCGCTTTGCTGCACGCATCGAGCATATTGAGGCTAGCAAAGAGAGTCCACAGATCCGCGCGGTTCCACTGGTTGCTGCGTGACATTGCAGGCAGTGACAGGATGGGAACAGCAGCTTGAACTCCAGAAGCTACCTCGGATTGAAACTTTGCAACCCTTGCCTGGTGCAACATGATATCGGCAGCAGTGCGATGGCTGGGCGAGGCAATTGCACGAGATTTTCTTGGACTCATTCAGCGAGTTGCGCATGTCCGAACCTCCCGGGACTGAGGAGCCGGAAGCGGGTCACTTGAAATCGTGTTAGCAGATCTCAGAACGGTTTTTGCAGGAGTGCCCGCTGTCGGTATCAGATTTGAAAGAATACACGGAGGCCCCGCAAAGCAGATAATGTTCGCCTACATGATACTCGTGCCTTACAGACCTTACTGTCATTGTTTGCCGAATGACAGGTCATCCGAAATGTTCGGAAACGTCATCGACCTGTCGTAGCATTGCTTGCTGAGGTTGCTGGGTTGTAGTTGCCCAGCTATCCTGTGCAGATTATAAGGGATGCTGGGCCGTGTGGAGGCTTTTCGGAAGATGATGCACAATGACGCAGCTTGGATTGAGGATGATGCTTTTCAGCTGAGTCCTCAGAGTTCTGGCTTTACTTATGGAGTCCTAGTATGGAGAGCTGCACCGTTGTGCATCAGGTCGTGGGCTGACACCTTTCTGATATCCAGAATCTCTACAGAAATGTTGGGCACCGACAGCACCGATGCAAGAACCTTGCGGCCAGTGCTTGAGCTTGCTACGAGGCTGACTTCTCACTACATGGCAGTGGTGGAGTCGCACGACCCCTCCGACCTCCACTTAGCACTGAAACGCTGAGATCGGCAGCATGCTGTCACTCTTCAGCTGCTTTCCGCACACGAGGCCGCCCAGCTGCTCAGCCTTGTGCCCATCAGCAGAGTCAACAATGAGACATCACAGTACTTCGAGTCTGAGGCGAGGATCATATTGGCATCGTTGACACGAAGTGCAATCCCGGCAGAATCTGCGAGGAGGATCGTCTTATCGCGGCATCGCCCATTTGTGAAACTTGAACAGCCGTCACCAGGCTGCAAAGGCCGTTCAAGCGATGTACACAAGTCCAAGAAGGCTTGAAGCTTGCGACTTCTTCATGTGCGTCGGGTTTGATTAGTGAAGAAATTCCCACTGCGAAGGCAACTTGCAGGAAGTTTGAGCATCGAGGTTCACTCGCATTCTGACTCTGGCTCGCTCTCTGCCATCGAGTTTTCTTACATTCCGAAGTATTTGTTCTACATTGTCCAGGACGCGGTCGGGCGGCAGAGAGTTGAAAGAGCTGATGGCTCTCACAAGACGTCCTGGCAGGAGCTGATCAAGAACAGTGCCCGGGCGACGGTCGAGGTACCTGCGACGGGAGACTGGGTTGACATTGATCCAATGGAATCACATTCTTTCCCTTGCTGCAGTGCAGTGTGGATTTGACTGTGCGGCATTTGCACTCGTTGCATTCATTCGAACGATGGCTCCCGGCTTTGGGAGTTCAACTCGAGTTGCTCGGGATTCGGCTTCCGAGTCCCAAATTCTAGAATTCCTCAGGGCCGGAAGACTCCAAAGGTTGTTTTTGAATGGACCTCTGGGTCATCGTTCAGAGCCTGGCAGTTTGAGATATTCCTTATTGGGAGGCCTGCGAGATGGACAGACGGAGAACCTTGTCGCAAAGGCCAATTGTGGTCACCGTCATCCTGGCATGCGATTCGGATTGCCGAAGTTGCTGCGCCATCAATGCCCCCCTTCTGACTTGACCTCACAGCACATTCATGCGTGTGCAAGGTTTGTGCAGACCAGAAGCAGGTGGCCATACGAATAGCAGATCAGGCGCAGATTGGCCATGCTGTGCTGCAGATACCCCGGGCAACAGGCTTCGTATTGACACCGAAGCTTGCGTGAGCATTATTACGCAGAAGAGTACGCTTCCCTAGGTTCTAGGTGGCGCTCCGGGATCTGTTGAATGGTTACCTTTTAAGGCCTGGCGTGTCTTACCTCTAATCGTGTGAACTGAACTATACAACCCGATTTTTGAGACCATCCCGAAGCCCACCATGTCCACAGCCTTGGGGTTACGGCATTCCTGGAACCCCGAAGCCGTCGGGGGCTGGGGCAACTGTCCGCCATGGTTACAAAGAGGGTAAGGCGGAAATTCTCGGAAAGCCGATAAACAGGGAAGCCCAGTGTGTATGTCGTCGTGTCAGGGAGGTGGCGTGCCCTTTGGCAAAGCGGACGAGATCTGGTCATACCGTTTTTCTACATCAAAGCAGCCAGTCCAGGATGCCTTGCAGATTTCGTGCAGAGCCGACTGTGCAGCTTGAATGTAAAACACTGCGATAAGCAGGAGTACCTGGAGAGTGGCAGTCCTCTTGCTGGTTGGGGTGTCGGTCTGCCTCTTGGTCGGCTCTATGCCAGGCAGGAAGAAACGAGTCCAGCAATAGCATGTGTTGCAGTTACCGTGTGTTTTTGCTTTTGGAGGTATCTGGGCGGCTCCTTGGAGTTGATGAATGTACCTGGCACTGGAGTTGATGCGCCACATGCTGAGATTCCGTGGTCCTTCGGACAATCTGCCCTCTTGCCTTGCATGACAGCTATGTGCAGCAAAGGTGCATTTGTCTGTTGCTGCTAATAATTGCGAATGCTGGTGGTATCCTTTGAAGTCGCTGTTCGGACCCATCGCGGCCCATGCTGTGAGTCGTTGATAGAGCCCATTTCGCTGCTCATCCTTGGCTTTGCATCACTGCTTTCCGAGTGACAAGCTTGGAGGGACCACCTGCTTAAACTGCACACCCTCAAACCTCAAGCAACTCACCCCAGCCTGTCCTCTGGCCCGTTGGCTCCGTTATCGACTCGGCCTCTACTGAGGTATCTCTTTCTGAGGCGAATTGCACCAGAGGGAGTTCCGTCCGCTCCCTAATATTCTTCACACGTGCTACGGTAGCAGAGTCATTTTTCAGTCCTGCTCCTGGACATTGCAATCTGAGGCGCTCCTCCATATCTGATTCGCTGGCCCCAGTCTAGCAAGAGGGCCCTGACATGGTCGCTGGCTTCAAACTCGCGGAGTTCAACTTCCAGCCTGTGGTCGTTGTCATCTGCACTGCTCTGCAGCCCAACAACAACGGCATCTCGATGTGTGTGTTGTTGGAGGAGGCATCCGTCGCGACCCGCAGACATGGAGAATCAGGACCACTGACAAGGGAGAAGGCTGCAAGCGTCCTGGCATCTTGCAAGCTCGATGTCTGAAATGACAGAGCAGCACATTCAGCCCCATGCCGGGGAAAAAGCGCAACTCGGGCTAACTCGGGTGAACTGCGCATGTTGCCAGTTGGTTGTAGTCGCGAACCGTTTGCCTCGCGATGGTTCAAGCCACTGACTGTGCAAACTTACGCGGTCTGCATGAACCAGAAGACAGCTGTCAGCTCCACTCAACAACGCCCACGTGCTGCTCAGACCCCAGCCGCCCCGCACATAGGCATTGGAGCCAACCAATGCAAGTTCGGTAAACTTGGCCGGACATGCAGAGAGTCTGTGTTTTCCAATGATTTGGAAGCTTCAACTTGGGCGCAGAATGCTCAGTCGCTTCGAGCAGCTTCTGTTGAGTTACGCAAAGGTAGTTTGAATGCAGGCGCGGCCCATCGAAGACGGCAATGGACGAAGTTGATATGTCACCTTGCGAACTTTATGTGCACTTAGGACAAGGTTGTGTCAATTGCTTCCTGCCTCTTCTGCTCTGAGTTCCGTAAGGTCCGTCTTTTCCAAGATGGCAGAGCTCCTCGCAAGACCGCCACCAACACGCATGTATGCCAACCAGTGCCACCACAACACATTGTGCTCTGACTATGACAAGGCTGTCTCCTACAGCCTTGGAAAAGGAGGCAAAGGAGGAAGCGGCAGCCAGCCGTCGTGCACCAAAGCCCAGGATGGCAAAGGCCTGGTTTGCGGCGGCATGAACAGGTTGCTTGGGTCAGCTTTCCATGGCTTGAACCCCCCAGGCACGAAGTGGCCTTCAGAACCGTTCTGGCTCTGCACTAGAGCCTGTGAGACGGTCTACTGCGGTCACTTCAAGCGCGGGGAGCCAAGTCGACGGTCGTGATGCGACGGCTAGCAGCAGCTCTCAAGTCAAGCATCCAGGCCACATGGGCCATGGCCTGCATGTTCCACAGCATCTGCGCGTATTCCGCGAATCAATCCAGCTATGCCAGCCATGTCCAGCCAGAATTTGCAACTTTCGTCATTGAGGCGAGGCAATGCAGGAGCGTAAGGAAGGTGTCGATTTGTTAAAAATTGTCCCCGCGACAGCTGCGATGCCAAACCAGTAGAAGGTCCTTGATTGGTTTGACGGCTGACCATAACATTGGTGAAACCTCGTGTGTTTTCTGTCATCATCTCTTGACTGTCTCGAACAGAATGGTAGGGTGATGCAGTGTGGCTCAGATCACTAACTTTAAACAGACATTCCAAAAGCTCTGCCTGCTGCTAAGGATCACGACACGGATGCCAAGGGAAGCATCTTGTCCGCCGTCTCGGAGCTGAGTGGTGCCGGCATCCGTTCAATTCAGCTCTGGCATTTGCTGGTGCAGATGCTCATGCTGCGCAGCGCAGGTGGACTACAACAAGTCTGGAAAGAGAAAGCTAAGCATCCCTCCTACAGAAAGGCCTCTTGCAGCCGCTTGCGTGTCATCGATCTACGAGGGTCGCATTTCCAGTAAACAGTGCAGGCAGGACCTCCTCGAATGAAGAGACCTCCTGTTAAAGTTCTCGCGGAGGAGGCCAGGTGCAGAGCTGTTGGGAACCTCGGCTGGGCTGATGCCTGACAGGAACGACTTCAGAAAATGGACGAGATTGACAACCTCGAGCAGCAATTGACAGAGGTGATGGTTAAAGTCATGGTCGAAGCACAAGCCGCGAACGCCGCAAGCAGGGATCGCTGCAAGGCCAAGAACGTGGCGGCTGCCGCTCGGGAGGCTGCAGCAGCTGCTGAAAGGCTAGCACAGTCTGCAGAAGCTGACGAGGAGCTCGTACTGGGAGTGGAGATGCCACAGCGACATGTCAGATACGAGATTAAGGACTCTGGCTCCGAAAAGTTGGCGTCGGAGCTCCTTGGCTCTGGCCCTCATGAGGACAGCAAACTGTGAACGAGCTCTCTACATGTGATGACATGGTGACTACACGCATGCCTTGGGCGGAGTTCCTGACAGGTGCCGCAGAAAGACGGGCTCCATCGGCAGGTGAACCTAGCCATGATCTGTGCTGCTTGTTTTGGAGTTCAGTGGATGTCGTGCAGGCTGAGGAGCGAGTCAAGGCACGCCGGCAGCAAGAGGCAAAGGACTGCGGGATGATGTGCGATGGAGCCTCGAGCGAGAAAAGCCGGAATGAGAAATCCAGGAGCGGAGAGAACACAGTCGGAGGGAGGCAGAGGAGAAGCGGAAGAAGCAGGTGCGAGGACAACTGATTCCAGGGACCCCGCGCCGAATGAGCCCTGCTACATTGGCATCCCTTAGGCAGATGCAGAAGCGAAAGCAAGTGAATTGGAGCGACAGGCCAAAGAACGTGTGCAGGACGACCTGCTGACCGTTAGTCTATGTCAGTCTCCCAGACTCCAGCGGCAAATTCAGGGCCTGCTGAGACAAACGTCAGCAATCAGCTGCGGTTTCCAGATGTTCGCCTAACACGGATGTGAAAGTACTGCCACGATGTCGTGGCAAGCCTTCGATAATAAGAAGCTGCAACAGCTCCTCAGCAACTCGAACTGTGTTACTTACCAGTTCATGCAGTCTAGGTGCATGTCGGTCGCGCGCAAACACTCGATTTTACTTTGGAAGGAGCGCATCCGAGCAGAAAGAACTCGCGAAAGGCTGCTCCAGGAGCAACAGGAGCGCCGAAGACTCAGCTGTGGAAAATCGTATCTATCGAAGGTGGCACAAGGTGATGCGGCCGTGAACCTGCATTGGAGGTGATGCGGAAGAGCGAGAGAAGCGTTCGCGACAGGTAGCCGAGGCACTCGTTGCGAGCCGAATTCTACCTACTACTTGGCTGTTGAATCTGAGAGCCCTTGAGAGGAGCTGCGTCAACAAGCGTTGAAGCGATTGGCTGATAAGGAGCTGCACGCTGGGGAGACCACGTCGGGTTTGCAAACTTATAGAAGATGATGCAGGATGTGCTTTCTGACTTCGCGCATCTTATGGAGGACCAGGCGAGCCGCCAACTGGCCGAAGAGATGGCCAAGCAAGAGTCGGAGGAGTCGCGAGTCATTGTTGTTTATATGCCAGTTTATTGAAGAAGCTTGTGCAAGCACCGCAAGAACACGCGTTACAACTTGATAGACCCCTAGAAAGCCCCAAAACGGCCAGAAAGAAAATGCCAAGAAGACGGGGGCCAGCTGCGAGAGTGCCGCCACTGCCGGAAGTGAATTTGTGTCATTGCCCATTGCCGAAACTGGGAGGGTGCTTGCAGCCGAATACTGTGCGTGGCTTGCGCAATGCTTCTTTTCGGCAGAGTTTCACGTGTGCCTGAGACGGGACCGTCCGAGCAATTTCCGAGCAGCAGGAGACATGGCCCAGACCTGACCCTTTAAGCCCAGAGCCTACGCTTCGACAAAGCACCGCCTACGATGACTTACGAAAGGGAACGCGTGACCCGGGAGTCCGGGAGGCCAGGCGGCTGCAAATCGAAGAAAGCGAAGCTCGAGCTGAGGAGCTGCGCCGGCCCCAAGATGCCGGCTGTGTCTCAGAAGCGAATCAGCGAATCCAGAGTGTGAGGCGAATGAAGACTCGACAGCGAATGCATCAACACCTCCGGGAGCAGAAAGAGCAGGAGAATGCAGCCGAAGAGGCACTCGGACGCAGACTGATGCAGACTGCAGGCCAGAGAGAACGACATGCATTGCAGTGGTGTCGGAGGCTCGTCAACGACGCATTGAAGACGCGGCTAGGGCTGCCAACTCAGTTTGAGGTTTGAGGTTTCGCAACTGCAAAAACAGTCACGCGGTGAAGTCCCTTATCTTCCAAAAGCCGCCCCGCAGCATGCTTGGCCTGAACCACGGGTCGTCTCGGACCTTTTTTCTGCATGGCCCGGCTGCATGCCATGCAGAGGTGCGACAGCCCGAGGCGTGCACTGTTCTTGGCGAGGTAAGGAGTCGCAAATGGGGTGCGAACCCAAACGGTATAAAATGGAATTCCCTGACACATTCCAACATCGTTCTTCTTGATTTCGATATGGCATCTCTTGGCAACGGGTATTTGCGTGGCCTCGGCGGAACCCGATAGGTAGGCGGACATTAAAAACAGCGCATTGTCCAAAAGACGTCCGTTGCAACTACATGACAACGCTCGTGGTGTATTTCCCGCTGTGTTGGTGACGGAGAGGTTTGTTGTGAGACGGGGAGTCACGAGCTTGTTTCCAAGACTTCCTCATGTTTGCCTTTGGCTTGCTCTTGCCGAGTTCGTTCCTGGTGTCAGCATGTTCTTGCGTGTCATGTCTTGGCTCCTGGCTCGGAGCTACCAGCTGTACTTGCTCATCTCTGGGGAGCATGACCTTCTGGACCGAAAGCCAGAAGCTTGCTTGTCCACACCTTACAGTAATCCTCCATTTCCGCAATCCTAGCACTTTGACAGAGAACTGAACAACTACACCTCATTATCTCCCTAACGACAAGCCCTAAGACTCCAAGATCTATTGCAAGTGAAGCCCAGCCACCCCGAACTCCGGCTTGCACCGCAGGGAAGAAAACTGACCGTGGCCTTCCAGCATTGCATCTCTCATTTGTCCCGCTGATTTCTCGTTTGGACAGTGCAGACATCTCTGCGTCTCCCGTCGCTTCAAACTCCTTTCAGAATTTCTCGGGTGCCTCGATGTGATTTTTACTCCAAGCTGTAATTAAGGCTGGCCACCAGTCGCCAATTCACAATACATCACATCTTCGTAGAGACGCCTGTGGACCGCGTTGTCGCAGCCCATATCCAGGCCGAAGAAGGCAAGATCCGGCAGGCCATCGAAGCAGACGTGCGAAATGCCCCCACAGCCCCATCGAAGGGATCGTTCGGCGAACCTGCGCCAGGCATTGCAAAGCCAACATCGAGCACAGCTCAGAGCAGCGCAGTTCAAGCACAAAGCCAGATCGGAGGAGCAGGCAAAGAGGGATGCGTAGGGCGTGACGCTGGGGCGGTTTGCGTTGGATGCCATGCCGTTCAGGCTCGCATACTTCTCCACGAGGAAGAGATGGAGCGACAGCAGGAGCATGCAGAATCAGAGGGCGCCTCAGGCGTAGGAGTTGGCGAGATGATGTGAGATGTATAGTCTTCGAGGCGTCTAGTTACTCTAGTTGAGGCGCTCATGGAGCGGCAACGCAAGCGCCGCTGGCGTGCCAACCTGGGCAGCAAGTCATTGACACCCCAGTCCAATGCTTCGAGGGCCTCGAGAGCATCTAGCCAGCCACCCTTGAGGTGCGCAGTGCTCTCAAAATCCAACGGCGTGGGGTTGCCTCGCTCCTTTGCCACTCCTTGCGCAGGCCTCTGCAAAGCCAAGACTCCCATGCGCGGGGAGGAGGCCACAAAGCATGAAAGCTGCAGATGCAGTGATGATTGCAGTGCTTGCAGGTTGCAGCGCAGAGAGCAGCCGTGCAAACACACCTAGCGGACCTAGCTGTCCGACATGGGCGGTTGTTGACAGCGATGCAGTGCAAGCAGCACCGGCGCGGCCCAGGCGCCTGGGCCAAGAAAGTCTTAGCGCAGCAACGCAACGGACGCAACGTTGCAGTGAAAAGTGTCATCTCGCAAGCGAATGCGGAGAGATTGGAGAGAAAATGTTGCAAATTGCCGATTGCAGTGATGCCTGGTCTTTCGAACCGAGGCCGCATGCCGCGCGTTCCCATGCTGTGCTGCTTCCACGATTATGGATTCTGTGGGTGTCGGGCAACAGGGCAGGGTCGTGGGCCGATTTCACAGCGGATCTTTGTGGAGCCTCCTGACCGCGACAAAGGCATCCTGCCCAGACTGATGACTCCTTGCCTCAACATGTTGACCTCAGGACTCAGGACTGCAGGCCAGATCAAAGCCGTGTGGGATTTCATTATTGACATGGGCGATCTCGTGCGCATTCGATGCTAATGGCATGGCATGACAACATACTGGGGCTACACAAACCGTTTAAATTCTAAATAGCCGTAAACCTGCTACACATTGACCGATTGCTGGCGACAGCATTTCATGAGCTCGACCCCGCAACAGGATGCAACAGGAAGGCAGCTCAGATTGGCGATTCCCTGGTGGCAAGGTCTGAGCCACAACCGGAGGGGATAGGCATCTAGCAAAATCGAACTGGGATCAACAGAATATCGAAACTGTGGAATACTGTAAATGACTGCAAATTTTCAGAACGGCTCCTACTCATCTGAACCGGAGATCTCGATGGTCGCTAGAGTAGCTCTGTTGCTAGAACGAAACGTTCCTCTTACCGTGGCTGTCATCCGTATTTTTCAATCTATCACGGTTTGTTTAGTGCAGCCATAACGAATATGTTCGTTGATGCTGCGAAGTACGATTCCTGTTGCCACACCTATGGCTGAGATGATGATGATAATGGTTTTGATGATGACGACGATGATGACTACCATCGTTATTCTCATGAGTATCTTTGTTGCAACTGTTTTTCCATTATTGTTCCGATTACACTTGTTTAGTTCGATTAGCGTTTGGAATCTTATTTCGATTAGCAATTGAAATGCGATTCTTGTTGTTTTTTGGCTTCACTGTTGCTTATACCTGTTACCGCTGTGTTACTGCCAGTATGGAAGACGCATACTGCTACGGCCAGCACTACTGCGACCCCAACCACCCTGCCCCTGGCACCGTGTCTGTCTTGATGGCAGGTGAGCCCGCAAAGGAGTAATGACTGGCAAGGTCGTCAATGCAACCCGATCGAGCTTCGGGATGATCCCTAAACCCTAAAGCCCGAAAGCCTTTAACAGCAACACAATTGGTTAGCCAGTTCCAAATCCTGATCAGCCAGGTGCCACAACTGACCAAACTTCCGCGGGCTGCTAGCCAACCTGTGAGGCCTTTACATGCCAAAAAGAACCAGGGATTGCGATCAATGCGCCTGCACTCCTCACGCGTTCAACTCCTGACAGGCAGAGACCTCCGGCAGCGCTGACCTCGCAAGGCCTTGCTTACTGTGCCGCACGCGCGAGCTGCTGGATTGGATTGAAGAGGCAGCAGGGAAAGCAGCCGAGCAACATCACCAAGATGCCCAGACTGGCATATCGGGGACGCGGATGAGAACCCACCAGCTTTAGAAGAGGAAGTTCTGTCCATGTCGCCGAGGCGCCGAAGCTTCCAAGAGCTTGAACTTGGCAACATCGTCGCGTGATGTCAGACGTCTTCTCAGCGCAGGACGGCTGCCGGTTTGTGTGAGACACCTGCGCCGCCTGACAATATGCAGTCAGGCACGAACGAGGGCACGTGAGTTTGCCTGGCGTGTAGATTGCAAATCACTCCCTGTTGCCAGTGCCCAAGCCCTGGAAGCAAAAAGCGATCCAGGCCTTTGGGATCCTTTGGGTGGATTGCGGCTTGATGACAGCATTGACAAAGCGACTGTAAAGGTGAATTCAGCCTCCTACTACCTGGAAGCCCTTAAAGCTGCCCGTGGTGGAAGAGGTCCAAGTCATCGTGCTGAGCGCCGTGTCCGTGCAGATACCTGCAGGTACTCCGAGTGCTGCAGGTAGACCAGCTCCGGGAAGCCGAGGCAACCGTAGCATGCACGCAGACGCCTCCACAGAGCTCTTTGACAGGCTATGCCGAGCAAATGCGCCTCAGAGCGGAGGATGTCGAGGCCGTTGGAAGCAGGTGAATCAATTCGGTATATTGGGTTGATTTGGCTGAAGTCACAGTGAGTTGGCCGACCAGCAGGCAAAGCAGCGGGAGGAGCAGGACACAAGGATGGAGAGAGGTTATGCAGCTCTGCAGAGGGTGCAGCAGAGGGGCATGCAGGACCGACATTTTGTTCCGCATGCTTGTCGTGCCGAGTCACAAGCATGCCCCAGGCCTCTCCTGTCCGCAGCTCCATGGCCTGATGCCTTGCAACTTCGTTTCTTTCCAATCGCATTGTCTCACCCAGTTGTTGCATTTGCATGAGAAGCATGTGTTTGTGTACGTCTGATTACTGAAGGTTAAAACGATTTCGACTGATTAGACGATGTAGTCACGTTTCGGTGTTGCTTCGACAATGTCCGTGGTCATCTGCGATGTTTGCCTGTCCTAGATAGCTCGACGGTTGACCGGTCAGATGTTGTAAAGCCTTTGCCTTTGCTCGCAGAGTTAGACATGTGACCGGCTTCACTGGCGATAATGCAAGTCATTTTCACCTTCCTGAGTGAAGTGTGAACCTTACCCGCTGTCTTGTTGGCGAGTGACAAGTATACAAATATAGCTCAGGAAAAAAGTGTGAAGCATTCGTGGTTTGGCAGAGTCCACTGCGGAGCTCGCACGTCGAAGCTTTCCAATTGCGGAGACACAAGCATCGGTTCCATGCCATGCACGGGTGCCAGCCGTTTGTCAATTCTTCCCCGAAGCTTTCGGATCTCCGAAGTTGGGCCGTTCGGGCCCGCGGATAGGATTCTAGGTGAGGCGGCGCGAGAGGCGCTGCACACGCGAAACGTGCGAAAAGAAGTGGCTGGCCCCTTAATGACCCTTATCTCGGTGTTGACATGGCTGGACTGCCACCTTCCTCAAGGCTACCCATGCGACTTCTTAGGCCTCATGACAGATCCACCGCCAGCGGCGGTGTACCCGAGCTTGCGGCACAAGTTCAGCACTCGGCTTGAGCAGGAGAATGTGAGTGAGGTAAGTGTATACGAACAGAAGGCAAGTTCGCCAGCTCCAGAAGACCGAGATGTGCAAGTTTCACATGTTGAACAGGCCTACGTTTTGTTCTAAGGCAAAGTGCGCAGTTTGTGTGCAGGTGTTCTAGTCATGTGCATGATGATAAGTAAGGTAGTATGTTTTGGATACTTCAGGGTGCACATCCTTCTGGCAGGTGTGGTAAGGGCCCGAACTGCAGCTTCGCCCATGACGTGGCAGAGATACGAGACAAGCAAAGCTCCAAGGTTATTCCCTGTCAAGATCAGCGTGACACGTTGCGACTTGAATTAGGCCGAATCTCAACCGCACGAGCATGTGCAAGACCTTCCTGCTGACCGGTCCTGAGTAATTGCAAGCGGGAGGAGAGTTGCTGAAGCACGTCACCTCACGACTCCACGGACTGCAGCTGAGGACCGGGAATTGTGACAAGCCTCAATGTGCCTTCGCACACGATGAGCGGCTGCAGACTCAGAGTAGAGTGCAGAGTTTTTTCTTCTTGCAGTCCATGCAGACCACCTCAGGGAGCTTCGTACGACGGAGGGCTTCTTTAAGACCAAGCTGTGTCGTTTTGCAAACCGTGGTCGTTGCAAGCATGTGCCTCAGTTTCGTCTCGGGCGCACGTTGGAACCGTTGGAGCGTGCAGTTTAGAGCATCCTTGTTCACTGTCAAGGCACGGATTCGCATGTCGGTTTGCTCACAGCACACAGGTCGCCCCAGACAACGCATCGGACACTCTGTCATGATCTGCCCTTCGCAGGAACTTTTGCCTGAGGAGAAGCCTGCAGGGCCGCAATCACAGGCCAGTATGCTAGCGCTTGCTAGCACTGGGCGCCTTCTCGCACGACGGACTGCGAGGACATGCCTCCAGTGCCTTTCGGGATGACTTTGCAACAGGAACCGTCGGCCTAGCTCTGAGTTTTGCCGAGGCCACGTCTGCAGACAGTGGTGTTGGCAGATCAGGTCGATGCACGGCCAGATGTGCATGGTGCACCAGGGAGAGGACAGCTCTCGCACTACTACCAAATTTTCTGGATCCGCAGAAGCCTACGTGCATGTTGCATTGCCTTCAAGTGGATGCCTTTCACAACCAACCAAATGTTTCAAAGAGGGTTCCATGCCGACGGCCGAAACTGCCCCGTCAGCTCGCAAACACAACCTATAAAAACACAGAGGAAGTTACTGATTTAGGAGCCTCTGGCTCATGCCGCCAACCCAAGAGGCCGCAGAAGCGGCACCTAGTCCGCAAACAGCGTCGCGCTGGACGTAGGAGATGAATGTCACGGAGCCCATGCGGACTGCGTGCCTCGACCGGGCGGTACATAGGATGTAGTGGCGTTGCGCCGAGGGGTGTGCGCCATCCCACATCGTGAATGTAGCGGTGGACGACTCCGGCTCAAAGCGGAGCGCCAGCCAAGGCTGAGCTGGCGCGGTGCCGCAACATGCGCCTTGCAGGGAAGGCTCAGGCGGAGGAAAGGGACGAGGGCAGACGTAAGGGGCTGAAAAGGGGATGCTTCTCCCCTAGAACCATCCAACACGCCGCCCCAAAGGGTCGGCGGGCACAGAAGTTTCTGCCGATTGGCGAATCCGACGCGATGGCTGTGTTAAGCAAACATGAGGAAGCCGCTCACAGATGAGGGCGCGCATTGTGCTGCCCTCAACTATATCGACAAAGAGCCTGTTTTGGGATGTCCAGCCAGGCAACCCTTGAAGATCGTTTAATGGAACCACACGTGTGCCAGGTCGACGATGGGAGGCACGCTCTGATCGTTTTGCGTCACAGTCTACGATGCAGTCCTTCGCTTGCACCGCGAGAGGCAGCAAGCACCAAGCGAAACCAACACGTCGGGTAGTGACAGCATGCTCGGGCCCTATAGCGGCTATAGCGCGGTTCATCCTGACAAGGCAGCAGAGCAGCGTGGAGCCAGGAGCCGCAAGTGCACCCTCAGGTCGGAGCAGCGCACAACTCGTGACGAAGCTTCAGATCAGAGCACCAGGGCGGACACATCCGCATCCGTGCGCCACCTGGTTTATATGAGCCAAGTGCAGTGCAGATGCTAAGCTTCGAGGTGCCGACGCCTGAGGGCAGTGGAGACTCTGGTCCCGAGGTGGACATGAGGGCACGGAAGATAGGGAAGCTTGTTACCATTGCCGAGTTCACAGGAGACTGCCAACGCATCTCCCGGAGCTGACAGCCCTCAGGCGGCTGTGCTTCGTGCACTTCAACGACACATGACTTCCAGTCTCACAGGAAAGACCTCGACAACGCCGTGGAGGGGAAAGGCCTCAAGCAAGGTCCGAACACTAGGATGAACAGTACCAGCGGCATTAGCGGACCAGCGGTGCAGAATTCCTCAGCTGCCCTGGTGATGAAGGCATTGCACAACCATGATGCTCACCAACGTGCCTCCATTTCTAACGCAGGCGCTGGGGCTGCCGGGCTGGCATGTCAACATGACATGAAGAATGCTATGCCGATAAGTCATCCTGGAATTTTGTGAAGAATGTCATGAACCCTCTCATTATGACTCCTTCAAAGCATGCACAGCTGTTGCGATGAGACCCAACTGCTTGATCCCGAAATCAGGGCGCTCTGATCTCTCTCCTGGAGGATCTGAGTACCTACATGCGCTTAGCCCGGCATCTTGCACCTACGGCCAGCGAAAGATGTCTTGCATCCCAAGGCGCGGTGCTTTCGACTTTTTCTATTGTCCCTGGGACCCCTACCAGGACGAACCAACCGAGTGTCAAGCCGTGTCTGTGCGCATCGGCAGCTTGGACATATCTGGCAAATCCCAGATCCTCCAGCACAGGATCGTAACCTCGGCTACGCCATTGTCAACTTTTTTATGAGGTCACAGCCTTCGACATGGACCACTCAGTCTTGCCACATGCGAATGTGATTTGCTTTTGCAAAGCATCTTATCTGATGCGACCCTTTTGGCCGTCCATGTGCTATACTGCTAGCCCGCCGAAGAGCAGGATCCATGATGCACTGTCGGCATTTCGGCATTCGTCATTTGTTGGCTTGTTGGTTCCTCACGTCAATCGACGCCGTCTCCGGGCCAGGTCTGTGGCAGCCGAGTTTGAGAAGCAATGGGCAAATCAGCCACTTCTGCCAGGGAGCGCATCGAGCGAACCCGTCACTGTTCTGTTTCATGGCAGTGCCCAGATGTTGAATGAAGCCATGCTACTGATCTGCTCTTGAGAAGGACGCATGGTTCCAAGCGACTGCGCATCATGCCAGCCGCCCTCCAGGCAACATGTTCAATCTTCGTGTCTTGCCGTCGTCGAGTTTGGTTTTGTCAGGGACGTGCGGCCAACCTGCGGCACTTCTCTGGTTTCAGTCGCTCGCAGGAAAGTTGGCATGTAGGTTCATGCTGTTCGCATCGTAGCATCTGGAACACCCCGCCGGGATCTGCCGGGATCCTTCAGCGAAGGTCTCGCACATCATGTGGACCCACGTTTCCGCCCACTGGCCCGAAGCCTTGTTTGTGGTTTCACGGTGGACAGTGAGTTTGTGGTGCATTTCTTGGAGTGTGGCATGTGTGGCTGTGATGAGGTCCGGGCTGGGCCCAAGGAAAACTTGCAGCCAATGGCGCTGTCGGAGGTCGTTTCGTCTTCCTAAAAAGCAAACAGATCCGGAGATGGTGCGCGCAGGAAATCAGAGACGCGGAGAACCAGAACAAGCAAGGACTTAGAGAGAGAGAGAGAGAGAGAGAGAAAGAAACGGCCCGACCTGGCCAGCAAATCCTAGTGTCTTTTTAACACACCTGTACATTTGTTTCCTGCAGTGGAGGGGAATTCAGGAGGCCAACCTAGGCCCAATTCGCTCTATTCCAACAGTGGCAAACACATCGGTCTCGCCCATGTCGGCGGGGGATGCACGTTTTTGCCTAGGTACCTCTGACCACCCCCTCAAGCCTTTTCTTGCTGCCTGGGGGGTGGTGAAAACCATGACTTTTCGAAGGGCAAGAGAACACTTCAGGACTTGGTCCGAGCCTTAGAGTGTTTTGCTTTTGTCTGCAAGTGTTCTGCGTTGGGGGACCAGTTTTTGCTTAACCTGTCCTGGTAAACCGGGGGACCCTGACTGCCCATTCTTTCCTGTATAGCTGAGCCTCTATGGCGAACCCCATAGGGGATATGAACAAATCCCGTGAACCGCGGGTGCGCGTTCGCGCGCGGAGGGGACAGCTGGACCGCTGTTTCCTCCTGCCCCTGGAGAGAGAGAGAGAGAGAGAGGAGACACACATTCAGTTCAGGTAAAGGGGGGATTTGAAAGTGCAAACCGTGTCCTCATCACGTTTCTCACAAACAGACTGAGAACGACCAGTGCGCTCTCGCGCGCGAGGGGTGCGGTTGCCGTGCTCCTTTGGCTGTGCTGAAGAAGACGCGCAAGAGAAGTCTCGGATGGCGCGGGGATTTGGCTTGCGAGCAAACGGCGTGGCACGTGGCAGGAGCTGTGGCCTTCGAGTGCAACTTGCAGCCCCTTGGACAGGGACAGGGACCCCAGGGCCCTGGCCAACAGCCTTCGTCTCAGAGCCGAGCGCAGATGTCCTTTGAGGTGATTTTTCACTCTTTTACCTTCACGTTGCGTGGCAGGGACACGGCGCCCGCGGGCACTGCAGGCACGAGCAAGGGACAGCTTTCCGGCGCCTGAGCAGTGAAAAGTTAACAGCTGGCAGGTGGAGTTGGTGGCGGGGCAGGTCTGCCCCATGCCCATGCGTGGTCTTCGGAAGTTCTGGCAGCTGTGGCATCCAGGCTCAAAGTCCTTCAAGTCTATCGTGGGCTGCTCTCTCTCGCGGTCTTTGATCATTCACGGCAGGAGCACACCTGCTCCGGCTCTTGCCTCGCAAACACTGGCCGTGCCCTCATTCGACAGTGTCGTGCCGTGTGATTGAACTTGTTAAGCAAGCCCGGCCAAGGAACAGGCCGCTCTGCTGGCTGATCCGACTACGTCATTTGCCCAGTCCAAGCGTGCTGCACGGTCCTCCACGTGGTTCGTTCGCAGCAGTCTACCAGTGTGCATTGCTTCTTCGTGGCGAGGTCGCAGGCACTAATGATGCTTTTGGCGAACACTCGCAATGTTCCACCCGTGGCAGATGGGATGTCAGCAGGTTTGGGCCGCGTTCTAAGTGCAGTTCTTTGCTTTCGGATTCTTCAGCGCTAGCACGGCCGCTCTAAGGACAGCTGCCGCTCCGTCCGACGTCGTCACCCCAGATGCCAGATTTCCCAAGCTGCAAGCGCCTGTCTTCCGCGCAAGACATCGCGCTAGTAGAAGGTGCGACACAGTACAAAAATCCGGCAGCAAGGCTGCATTTGCCCCAAGTGCGATTGAGCGAGGGGACAGACCTCTTTGGAGCAAGTCCTTGGGGATCGTGTGTGGAGCCGGGAGCGAGCTGTGAGGAAAACATGAGTCCCCGGTCCGCCCCTTCACTCTGCAACAGGGTAGACTGGGCAGATTGCCCACAAGAGCACAAGGGGAGGGGGCAGGCGTGTCTCCTTCTCGTCTGAGACGCAGCCTGAAACGAGGGCAGCTTGCCGGAACACGGTAGGCCGCTCCTGGTTTAAATTTAGCATTTTGGGCCCACATGGCCAGGCAAAGCCACTCTGCTGTGAAACTGTACAGTCATGGTCAGGCTTCCATGTTTTTCTCTGTAAAGACAGCTGGGATAGACAGAAGGAAAGGCCAGGACAGACTAGAGGACTAATAGCAAGAGGGAATCCCGCACAGATTGCATGCCTGCGTGAACATCGGAACATAGCCGCGCGAGGACTCGTTTTGTTCGCCCATCTCGGCATAGTCTGGACCGAACTGTAAGCTGTCTTAGAGCAAACCTGGGGGCATGAGCTTTGGATCAGGTCCGGGTTGCTGGAAGTGATTTCTTTGCCGGCCGTTGCGGAGCAAGGACTCGCTGAAGCAGTTGCAGTCTCAGGATGGGTCCTGTCACTTCGGCGAACCTTGCTGCTCTCCGAGATCCGCAGGCAAGGCTCCTTTCCAATGAAAGTGTATTCTGCACGCAGCTGATGAGGTGCCGATGGTGAGTGCCACTGCTTCTGACTTACTGGCCTCGCAACTTCCTCTGCAACTATTGTTGATGATTCTTATGGCTCCCAGTAGGGACGAGCACAGGTGCAACTTGATCATGCCGCCAGGAACCGGAGGCACGCGGACACGAAGCGACGAGCGCACAGAATGTGGCACTACATCGTTGCTTCTTTGCCTGCAGGTACCAACCCCGCCGTGCCTGCAGCGGCGACGGGTACCGCACTACGTGCCCGAACCTCGGTCGGGTGCACAACCTCGGTCTTTCCCCGACATGTCTGTTCACGACCTAGGTTCCGCTGTTTCCACCAACCCTATCAGGCTGGCAAAAGCCTGCAAAGTGTGCACTTAGCGACAGTGTATCCAGGGCCTTGACAAATGTCTTGCGCCTTGTGGCCCGAAAGGTCTTGGAGACTCGACGCAACTTCAGCTTCAGTATCTGCAACAACTTGAGGCATTTGGTGCATACCCAGACACAGGCCGGCAGTGCCTAGCAACACAGTGTCGTCATTTGCAGGATTGCATGTCAAGCTTGCCAGGCATGTTCTGAGCAGGACTACATTCAGGAAAATTTGGTTGATTGGTTAACTACACTGGCAAAAACTGATGCTGTTGTATGAGACCTCATACACCGAGGGAGAGGGAATCGGAGAGGCTTCCGAGCTCCTTCGTAGCACATGCTGGAACAGGGCTGAATCACTGCTGAGCATCAACCCGAAGCGACCGCGACACAGCCTATAGCATGCATCATGCCAGGGCACGCAGGGGGTAGGACACTGCCCCCTTTTTGGCTGTGTGGAAGAAGGGTTTTTTTTTTTCCGGGTGGGTCTTCACACGGGCACTTGGGGGAACGCTTCTTTCCTCTCCGAGTGGGGGCCAAGCAGACTTACAGACGCGTGCCGTGAGAGGTAGGCCTTCGGGCCATGGTTCCCCAGGGACCCTACACCCGTTACAAGCAAGCAAGCAAGAGGTCACAGCACAGACTCAAGACTTGAGTGCTCCACTGAGTCCACATATGTCTCACGCCGACTGGATTCGGACATGGGCTTAGCGCGGCTTGCGTCAGGAAACGGGGGTCTACCCCTTATCCCCAAATGCCCGGCAAGAGAGCAAGCAAGCAAGGAAGCAAGCAAGGGACTCATGCCCCTGGGAAAAAGCAGGGAGCGAGGGAGGGAGGACGGAGGGAAAACCAGGAAGGCAAACTCAACCAACATGCGCGCAGAGCTGCAAAAGGCAAGAGTCGGGAGGCGGGCGGAACAATTTCAGATGGCAGGGTCCCGTCGCAGAGCCGATGATTGCACAGTGCCGCAGACCCAAGAGACCAGTGCGTCGCGAGTGCCGGTGATTTTTCTGCTGCGGCTGTGGGGACAGAAGCAAAACCAACGGAGACCGCTTTCTGGGACTCTGGCCGTTCAATGCGAGGACGTGCACTCCCGTAAGCCTGCAGTCCGCAGAAAGAAAGACAAATCCGAGGAGTGTTGGCAAGCAAAGCGGCCCTTGTCGTTACGTCATCGAAGCATACAGAAGCTGCACGTTTCCGGCCAAAGGGGAGTGAAGGATTTAGCCGACAGCTCTCTCACGGATATGGGAAGCTGGTTTCGAATGGGAGGGGAACAACACGGCACGAAATCGTTCTTCTGTGCAACAAAGGGTAAACCAGTTCGAGCGAACACGCGGAGAGTGAGGTTTCTAAAAGAAGACGGTCAACCTGCCCCAAACCACAACCATGCATGCAAGCGAGAGAAAGCCGCCTAGCAGTCCTGCTCTTTGACTCCTGGAAGGTATGTGAGGAAACCAGGGAAAGAGCCTGGATTGCCGTGTGGCACTCCTCGGACAACTTCAAGTTGGGTTGACAGTTGTCAACGAGCGCGGATATTTCCTTTGCAGGGAATGCTGCGCTTTGCACCATTTTTTTTCTCATTGGTGCCTGCACCGTGCAGGCTGCTCGGCACATCCCTGCACGAAGCACTATGTACTGCGCACCTCTAGAGTCTCTAGAGCTATAAAATGCGATACAGACCGTCCTCATTCGTCATGTGTTCGTCCGAGTTCGCTGGTGCGACATTAAAGCGGGATGCAATGCCCAGGGCAACCAACCTCCACCACCGACTTTTTCGAGAAGCACTTTTTGTACGTAGCGTGAGGGCCGTGTCAGACAGGTGACCTCCCATTGGTGAGTCTGAATGTTGGTTTTGAGCTGTGCTTTGCTTTTTAGGGCAGTTCGAGCGTGCTCAGCTCGACGCCTAAGCACCTGTCTGCCATGGGTCCTACTGTGCATGCAATGCTATGCACCTCAATATGCATGCAGCACCATACAGTTTGGGGTACTGGGCCAGTTACCTGTGAGTGTTCTTGAGAACAGCACCAGGCTGTGCGCAGTGCAATGACAGTTCATGGGCAGAGCGTGTATGTCGGAAGCCTTGATTGCCATCGTTTGACCACATGTTCGGCGGCAGTTGTCAAGTCACCTAGCCCAGATGAACTCGTGCTGGCATGCTTCAAAATGGCAAGGAAGAGCACACCATCAGTCTCCGAGGAAGCTGAGAGATCCTTTGAAAAGATCCACTCGGCGATTCTCAGCGCTGGCCGTTGAAACGGCAAAGGCCACAGGGAACAAGCAAACAGGCGCGGACATGCAGCAAGAACGAACAGCCTGAGTCTCGGCATATCTCATCCGTCACTTCTGTGCATCAGCGCTGCAAGAAGCCGCTATGCATCTCTCAGCTTAGGTCGAGGCAACTCGGGCTCCATGGCCTGAGAATGCTTCAGCAGAGACGGAAGTGCTTCTGAGAGTTCTGATAAATAAGCAAGATCCGCCATGTAGCGCAAAGATGATCAGATTTGGCTCCATATCCCCAGCAGGCCCAAGCACTCAGCTCTCTGTTTCACTGCATCAGCAGCCTGAACGGAGGATGGCGAAGATGCCATGCGCGTGTCACCAGTGCGTCTTGGTCGTAGGTCTCTTGGAGACTGCCCCCAATGCACTTGCGCGGCCTCCGCTTGTTCCTGTTACCTGGCTGGAGGCAACTTGCTTTGGAGATTCATGCGTTTGGAGTAAAAGGCAGACAAGTCTCTGAACCTAGGCTCGTGCACTGTGTGTTTCCGTGCTCCCCATGCACACGTTGTGCAGCCCGTGGCGGCAATTCCAACTTTCGTAGACGCAAGTCTTGAACGGAACGTGGCTTCGGCAGAGTCGCTTTAGGATTCGTGCGACAAGTTGAGACTACACTGCACCCCATAGAAGCAAATTGATATGGGTAATTGTCAAAATTATGGTCCNNCTTCGGCAGAGTCGCTTTAGGATTCGCGCGTTAAGTGGGGACTACACCCCATAATTAGAAGCAACTTGATATGAGGCATGGCCCAGCAGCCAGGGCATCTTTCATCGAAAAGATGCTATTCCCCTTGTTCGAAAAGATGCTGACTGTCGCGTTCAAGGATCATGTCCTCCGCAGCCATCTGATCGCGAGAGTGGAGAATCATACAGAATACAAATGTGTCTTGGACCTTGGACGATACAGCTCAAAGAGGACTTTGTAAGTAAAGCACGGTTAGCCATGTCAGGTATCACCCGGAAGTGTGCAAAACTTGCAAGTTGCAGGGCGGGCCTAAACGAGTTTGATTGTTCGCAAGTGCCAGATATATGGTGCCGGCAAGGCGCGTCAGTGGCCCCCCCCCCCCCCCCCCCGCCCATGGTATCGGTCTGAGGGTGAGCGGGAATCTGCGAGTCTGTGGGTCTCGTAAAGTCTCGACCTTGCCATGCTGCCTTGCAATGCGTCAGTAGTGAGAATCTGGTGGATTGTGCCCGGGATTCTCGCAACCGTTGCGTTCTCGGATCCTGATATCTCGGCGACGATTCAAAACTCATAACAGTTAGCATTACCCGATACTGATGGCATTGCGGTGTTTCAATCGTGCCGACTGCCAACAGTCAGGGGGATGCATGTCGATTCCAGTGATTGTTACAACATCCATACAGGGAGGATAGCAATGAGCCCACCTCCACAGGAGCGCCAGAACCAGCCACATGGACGAAGGGATGCGGGACGTCTGTGCTTACGCCAGGGTAAGGGTGTCTATTTGTCTGTCTACCGCTAATCCAAACCGAATCAGGGGGACCCACACTGCGGGGGCACCCGGGCATCATACCCTACCAAGGCAGGGTTTGGAGGGTGGGTTTGGCAGCGGCGAGATCTTGGGTTGAAGGTCCTGGGCAAAGTCGTTTGTACGCCATGATCACCGCATCAAAGTGTCCACAGAATTGGATTTTGCCTCGGGCTTAAAGTTCAAGATGAGGATGTAGAGCCATGTAGCTGCAGTGGAACATGTCAAAGGTGCAAGAGTCTGCCGGGCCTGTGCTGGCACATTTAGCCAGACTGCGGGCAGGCAAGGTAGAGGTCCATGTCAAAGCGATGGGGTCGGCACCTGCTTTGCGACAGCCTCGCTTCACGATCGATGGAAGCAAGAAGTTCTCAAAGCTGATCGTATACTTGAAAGAGGCCTTGAAGCTGGAGACGATTTACGTCTACTGCAACGATGCCTTCGAACCTTCACCCGACGAGCGGTTGTCGGACTTGCAGAAATGCTTCGGATCATCTGGGAACAAGCTCAACATCAGCTATTCGGGCGAGCAGGCCTTCAACTAGTCGGCACAGTGGATGCCTGCATCATGGCATTGCTCATGTGCAGAAAAGGACATGCTCGGGCAGAACCCACAAGCAGAGTGAAAACAACATTGCTATGTTGGACTTTACCAACATGTTCGGGTTTCTGAGCCAACTAGATGCGGAATCAGAACATTGAAATATCTACTTTTACCAGGTAGGATGGCTATATGAGTTTCATGATCCCCTATATAGGACTCGGTCGAGAATAACAGAAAGATGTTCGAAAACAAATGCTAATAAACTGGGTGTTATGATAATTTTTTGATTTCGAATGATAAGAGAGGTCTGAATACCCATGTAAAAATCTGTAAATTGATTATTTCGTGTAAATTGGTTTGCAATCCTGTTTAGTTCTTATACCGCGACTAAATTGGGAAGTCTTATAAAGGAAATGTCTTTAATAAATATTGTATAGAAAAATATATTTATATTTATAGAAATATTTTTTATTTACTTTTAATTGATAGATTTTTTGTAAAAAAAGATTTATTGAAATTATATTTGAAATTTATTTCATATTTAGTTATATAAAAATCTGATTTGTTAATATAGAAATAAATTCGAAACGGGAACTTCTAATAAATTAAAAAAAGGTTTTTTTTGTATTTTGCAATCTATAGATGAATATAGGATGTATATTTTTCGAATAGAATGATTCGTCTTGGTTTTGAGATGATAATGAGAATAATAATTTTGTTTGAAATATTAGTAGGCTTTGATTTTTATGATTTATTTAATTTTTTATTTTATATCTCGTATTTTTTTAAATTAATTTTTAGAATTGATGAATAGTGTAAATATTCGTCGGAGATTAATTGATTTAATTAAATTTTTTAATTTGATAGATAGATTATTTTTTCTTATTTTTATATATGCAATAAAATAAAACTTCTAATTATTGACATATTATTATTTGCAAAAAAATATTTGATTTCTTCGGTAAAAAAATTAATATTTAGAAAGTCGTCGGAATTAACGGGATATTGTGTTTTTTTGTTTGCCTTGAGCTCGGAAAGAGTGAAAAATAAAATGGGTTTGGGGTCCGGCGTGAACGGTTTTCGGGTTTAGGGTTCACTTTAATCCCTAAGCTTATAGCCGATTACGCCGGACTCTAAAGCCAATAAAATAATATTTACTCATGAATCTAAAGAAATGAAATCTATTGTTGCGAGTCCGGCTTGAATAGAAGTGCTAAGGAGCGTCGAAATTTTTGCTGACACACGTTCGGAAAAGAGATAGCGGCGAATATGAGATTTCACGAGAAGATTGAGATAAATCGGAGGCGCGGCGCCTCTGGGAAGAAGATAGAGAAGACCTGACTTCTAGGAACGTATTCCTCGCTTGAGAAACTCGTAATATTATTCTTTCTTGAATTACGAGAGAAATTGGAATGACGAAGACTTGTTCTTTTCTCTTTCGACGATTATGGAAATTAGATTCTCGATAATATGACGAACAAAGTACTGATTATTATAGAGACTTTTCCGTATCTGAGACCCTTTCTCTGTTTTGATATTTCTATTTTGCTCGAGCGAAATTAACTGATTTGATGAGATTATGTGATTATTTTTATTATTGATATCGATGACGGATCGTGAACGATAATAATAATATATTTTCTCTCTATCAACCTATCAAATCCCACGCTCTGGAATCGACGGAATCTCGCACCGCAGAGACTCCGATGACTTCCTTCCGCAGCATCGCAAATGATTCAGCATCCCCTTCCGACCGCGCAGGGTTGTATGAGATACCTGCGCAGCTATCGGTCGGTCTAGAAGCTCCAACCTTCGAGCAGCGAGCCAGGAAATTTGTCGAGATTTTAATCATATCTATCTTGATTAGATTTTTTATAATCTTTTATATGACTTCGGATTCTTTTTAAATTATTTATTCTATATATTATATATCTTATCGAGTATGGATTTGCAAATCGAAATAAATATAAGATGAGCTCCGAGTCCGAATATTTTATCACCCCACTGATAGGCGCGGAATAGAATAATACAAATATTAAATATCATTTTTTCTTCTATAATTTCGAATAATAGAAATATATTATATCAGATCATTTTTTTGCCTCCCGTCTGGCTAAAACGAATCTACGCTGCAGGGTCTGCTAAGGGCAAAACGACTCAGACGGATCAATATGCTTTCAGCACGGATACATGGTCCCCAAAAGATTGCTTTAGGTCTGGGAGGGACAAAGGGACCATCAAGGCCGCAGCTCATTGTGTCGAGTGCCTCTACTTGCCGAGAGACTAATATATCAGGTAATTATATTTTGTCAAACCATTTCGTGCCTCGATATAACGAAAATTCTTATAAATAGCATAACTAGAAAGAAATTCGTGCTTAATTGCAATTAAAGACTCGTTTTTCGATTCGAGATATATTTTTCATAGATTTATCGAAGCCGCTACCACCCTCCCGAAATTAGACTTAACATAATCTCTCATATTTTATAATAGGTTCAGAAATCATTCAAATTCATAAAACGATCGTATTCGTATACTATAAATATCAAATGAAATTTCTTTATTCGGAGCATCATTATATCATCTTCAATCTCTATCAAACGACCCGGGAAAAGGATCAAAATAGATATTTAAAACATAAATTTCTATTTATCTATTTTAATGTCTAAATAGCTTAATACTCTCTATATATATTATCGAGGTCTTACTTGCCATGCACAGAGAAATATCAAAAAATTACGAAATTCAATAATTTTATTCATTGTTCAAAAATCTATAGAAATAACGAAAATCATATCGAACAAGTCTAAAACCATTTTCAAATAATAATCATTAGATAACAGAAATCTAGTAGACCTATCTATCAGAAGTGAGAGAAATTTCACGAACCGATATCAAGAGTATAGGTATTAGAATCTCGCCAACCTCATAACGTTCCCCCTCACGCGCCCCCCGGTTTTCATACCGACCCTTTCCCCTCCCCGCGGCTTCTTCCCACGCCTCACCTCTACATATGGAAATCTTATACCCCACAACGCTCCCCACCTGGATCTCCTCTACCAGCTTAATAGCCTAATAGTGTATGTAATTGAAGCCCAAAGCAGGCCAACCCCCCATGCCCCACGCACCCACCCGCGCAGTGCATCGCCCAGCCCTGCAGTTTTGTTGCTTGCAGCGAGCCCAACGCATGACCCAACCCTCCACAGCCCCACTCACCCCCACAACGCCCACCGAATCAGCTCCCATTGCCCCACAATACGCAACCCCACCTGCTAGCCTCCCGCGCCCCAAGGCGCTCGCCCCCGCGTGGCTGCCCTACCTCTTCCATATAGTCACAACCCAAAATCTCCAAAAGACACGCCGTCCGCAATTCCACTCCAATGCATGCCCAAACCCTATAAAAGACATCCAAAAAACCTCCAAAAGACACGCAGCCCGCCCCCTTGTCGTCCACTTTGGGAGATATATATATATATATATGTATCTCTGTGTGTGTGTGTTTGTGTGTGTGTGTGTTACGTCGGAAAACTTTGGGGTCGGCAGCAGTGGCGGCAGCCATTAAATATAGGTATAAATATAAGTACAAATATATATATATATATATGTATATGTGTGTATATATATATATACATATATACATACATACATGTATATATATATATATGTATATATATTTTTATTTGTGTATAAACAAATATTTATATATATATGTATGTATGTATGTGTGTGTATTTATTTTTTATGTATTTATTTATATCAATATCGAAACATGAGAAAACGTGCGAGGAAAAGTTGAGAGACCCTGGAATGAAACCTTGCGTCATGCCGCCTGCGACAGCGCGAGAGGCTGCGTATCTAACTATCTTTCAAGGTGCAGTCATGAGAAGTAAATAAAAAAGGTCACATTACGTACTGTGAAGAAGTTCTTGCTATCCAAGGATTATAGTACATATTTCTGTGCAATTACGAAATGAATGGATTCCGCATGCTACTTACCCGAGAACCTCCGCGACTCGTAAGCTGCGCCCAAAGTCCTACAGAACACCAAACAACCACTTCCAGACCATTGACGCATCAGCTAGTGCATGAGCAACGTTACTAATTTCACTGACGTGCACCGCCGCGCACCGAGTCCCAGCTGATGCTCGCCAGATCAATCGTAACCTCTATGTGAACTTTCACAGAAGGGCTTTAGAACGCTGCTCATCTGTCAGGACCCCATTCATGATTGTCATGTTTCGTTTCTAGGATCCGAACGACTTCTCTAATTTATGATACCTCTCGATAGTTGCCTAACCTCTGAGTCTACTATACTGTATGGCACACGAGAATCCCACCAAGAGCTGTGATTTTAGACAGCAGCTTCGGCTTTTCAGCTAAGTGGTCGTCTGGCGATGGAGCTGTGCATGTCAGGCGTCTCACGACTGCTTTCAGTCCTCATGGCCGTGACTTCTGTCATCATGGGGAGGATAGGCTCCACGCGTCTGTTTGAATGTGGCATCCGCGCACACATTGCTGCCTTCTGGAGGAGAAGGATCTGTTGTTGGGAACCTGATAAGTTGCTCGGCCCGCCCACTCGGTAAATGGTGCCCGCGTCTCTTGCCAGTGATAGGTACGCATCACATGCTTCGGCCCATCGTCCGTTGTGCTGGAGATACCTGCACAGTATCTCTGGATCGTCCTTTGCATGCACCTGTAGGAAGTTCTTCAGGTAGGGGGACTTATAGCGATACGGCGGGAGTCCAGACTGCATCATCCACTTCAATACGCAAAAATGGAAGAGCTCGTCCGCCTGGTACTGACGGCCTTCTAGACAATGTCGCAGAAGGGCGTCAAGAATGGAAGTGGCATCACTTTCTTGAATGTGCGAAGGTAGCAGTTCCGGTAAGTCCAAAATGCGTGTACTGGCGCCGCCATCGTCCTGCAGTGGTTGCAAAAGGGCGAAGTTGCTCTGCATTCCAGGTCGTTGCCTTGCAAAGGACAAGAAATCGTCCAGGATACCCAGAACGATTTGGTAGCACTCCAGGCGGGCATAATGGAGCTGCTGGATGCGAGGATTAGAGGCATCGTGTGGCCTCATGGCCTCATCCTTCGAGTCGCGCGCCTTCGCTACGCTGGAACAGAGCGCCACGAGTCCCTGGCAGGGTTGCTCATGGCCAGTATTGTACGGCTCCTTGTAGGTTACAATGACCCAAAGTGTTACAAGTAGCAACGGCAAGGCCATGTCTGTCACACTGTCCTAGCGATCCCGAAGAAGCGTGGGGTAGCTGAATAACAACGACACAGCCCCATGGCCCCAGCAAGCAGCAAGCCCAGTATTTAGAGCTGATAGCCATGAGAGATAAGACGGCAATGGATACACTGCCACACTGCAGGCCCGGTATTCTCGTACTCACACGCATCTGAGGAATGCAAGCTGCATGCGTTACACAAACAATAAGAATGTCTGAAAGAATCACTGGTTGAGAGAAGGAGAATCCCATGCACATGTGCTGAGCACGACAAACGTTAAGGAATAAAAGCCCCTCGAGCCTTGCACGCGCCTACAGCTCGCAGGCGGCCGGCAGCTTCTGTCAAGTTGACACGTGCTGCATGTCGCTCAAGAACAGATAACGCCCGATGAGTCAGATTGCTTAGACGTGCGATTTCCAGCATACTGGTGCCGGCTCCAGCAGCCGTCAAACTCTCCTGGACCATCCGAAGAACCTCAAAGCTTTCTTGAATTTCCAAGTCGGATTGGCTGAACAGTGTGGGACATCTCGACAAATCTCGAGAAGCCACGACTCCGGCTTGCATCAGCCGTTGCAAGACCTGCTGTGCCTCTGGTTGACATACCAGATCCCGAAATGTTAACTCAGAAAACCGCTGGAGGACCTCTGCTGGGCAGGAGCCGGATGACATGGCCGCCGTGCAGCCCGACAAAAGATCCAGAAAGTCCAGGGCTTCAAGCGATGCCGCAACGATTCGTAGTGCACCTTGAGCTGCATCCACTTCTTCTTGCGAGATGCTAGCACCTGCAAAACCACCATCTGCGAGGCCTGGCTCCGTCCGGACAAGACGGGGGAGACAACGATCCAAAGTCATCTTGAGAAGCGACAGCTCGGATTGTGCATAAGATCGCTGGGGCTTTGAAAAAGCACACCTCCATTGAGCACCCTTGGCGACTGGTGCAGGGTCAGGAGGTGGAGGCCACCATTCGTCGGGCCGTTTCCGCTTTGGCTTTTCCGCCTGGGCAGGTGGCCAGGATACCAGCATCACGGGGGAAAGCCAGAAGGGTCTGATCAGCCTGCTCAAGTACGAGTACAGCCCTCGGAGACGTGCAGATAAGCGAGCAGCGGATTGGAACATAACAGGATATCCCAGTGGAGAAGTCTGTGCTGACATCTTTGGGCCCTGCAAAGCAGGCAACACCTGAGAGAAGCCCATCTGTACAGAAAGCTGTGGTGACAGCAGAAACTGCTCGGTGCGCAGCAGCAGGACCTCTTCTGCAGGGTCTCGCAGGGACGCAGTACTTGCAAGGGAGCTGCTCGGCTGTGCCAGCATGTCGGTCTTGGCAACTCTAAGCTTGTTTCGTGAAGCTGAAGAGGCATCGATCTTGTCTGGCCTGGAAGCATTGCTGCGCGCTGAAATCTTTGGCATCGCTTGTGTCAAAGTTTGGAAACACATGGCGCAAACCTGCTCTGCTGTAAATTGGTTCACGAAGTCTTGCAGCTGCGCCATGTTTCCGTTGAGCAGCAGACCCTGAAGCACATTTATAGGCTGTGTCTTTCTGAGAATATGGGCACCGATTCCAGAAATTATTATGAAGGAAGGCGCTGGGACCAATTGCTGTTTCGCGAGTTCGCTGAGGTGGAGCACTGGCAGCACCAAGCCATTTCCTTTCGAGAACAATTGCTCGACTGGCTTAGATACAGGCCGTGGCAGCATGGCAATTCCCAAGATTTCGGGCACAGCAGAGCCACTTCGATGCAAATGAACAGTGTCGACATGTTCTGCCAAGCTTGCATGTTGGAGCCAAGGGGAACGATTGCGGCCCTGCCGTTGAGCGATCACCCGCAGGTCAGTGCTCAAAACAACTACAGCATTCACGTACTCCGGCATCTCCGCACCTCCAGCCCTTCCCCCGGCAAATGCCGATGACGCAGAATCATGTTCAGACACCTGGCACTGCAGCAACGTCACACCATCTTCCCACAGAGCATCCTTCACTCTCAGGTTCTTCGGGGCAAGAGCATCCAGAAATCGAACATGGTGAACAGCCACGGATGTAATTTGGTTGCGTCGCTGTTGGGTACCATTGCCCGGTGAGTTCACGTCAGATGTAGGCACACTCGAGGAAGCTCGAAAAACGCCCTTGAGAAAAACGCGAGTGCCATCTTCAGCGACGGCACAGGCGACGATGCTTCCCCCCTGAGTCTTCTCCACCGGCCAAACCTTGACCAGCCTAGGCGGTTGAGATGCAAGACCAGTCGCAGCTGCGACTGCACCGAACGGGTTCAGACCTCTGGAGTTCGCAGCCAGCAAGCCAGGGAAGAGCCTCGCCTTGATGCGACCCACTTCTGAAGCGATGCTTGACTGTGTAATCGAACACAGCTGCACCACGGGTTTCTCTTCCAGGCGTCCCTGTGAATTCCTTTGGCCAGCGGGCACATGAAAAATGGAGATGTTGGACAGAGATGACAAGGCAATCAGGAGTCCCCTCGAAGATTCTGTGGCCAGTTGAACAACAGATTCTGATTGCCCGAACATGGTGACGCAGATGCGCTGCAAAGCAACCGGCAGCTGAGACTGCAAGTTCCAGGACACTGCAACTTTCCTGCACTTTCTCGGTCTGCGCAACCAGGAGGACTCATCTTCCGAGTACTGAAGCTCGTGTATGCAACCATCGTTTCCTCCAAGGAAGATTCGACCGCTCGCAGCATCAGCCGCCAACGCTGTGGTCAGAACATCATCGGTTGCCACAGCATACTGCGTAGGCATGGGCTGCAAAAGGCGATCACTTCCCGGAGCAAACCGCAAGGCATGCAGGGAAACCTCAAGCGGAGTTGCCAAAATCAAAAAGTAATCCGCATCAACCACGAAGTCTTTTGGACGCACGACGGCTGCTGCAATAACTTGCTGCGAGACCTCAGTGAACACACCAGAATGAAGCCTTGCTTGACTGGCTGCTACGAGCTGCCTTGTAGCTACAGGCCCGGGCTTGTCTTGAAGACTGCGGAACGGGGGCAGAATCAGCCGGTGAAAAGCATTGCCGAAAAACTGGATTTTACAAAGGAATTTCGTTTGGAAGATATCATATTAGGCCTGTGCAAATCTCCAATTCGCATGCATGCCATCATTGGCTCGTGCTGCCCCCCCTCCCCCCGGCTGCCCCGTGTCTCAGTCTGAACACATGTGGAACTATACTATGTGCATGTATATGTATATGTATATAGATGACCCTCAACTGGCATGCCATATGCTAGAAAAAAAATTAGCCCATTCAAAGACCCAACAGCATTGCTTTAAGCGACCACGACGGCACTTCCAAAACCGAGCAACCATGACGCGTACCACTGCCAAGAGCCGCCGCGGT